>JALPQD010000053.1:2151621-2275436 GCA_023101885.1 Typhlomys cinereus
ATCTTTAGGCTCTTACAGTCTTGCCACCCCCTCTTCCTCAAGGTTTCCTGAGCTTTAGGTGGGGAGAGATTTGGCTGATTCCAGGTGAATAATGTAAGGTCTTTGGTGTTTTGAATTACGGTTTGTTGTTTTCAGTTTTGCTTTTCCTGCTCTGCATTTGGCTGCGTCCCAACTGGTATGAAGGTCATCTCCTGACCAAAATAAAAGACTGTTTAAATGAAGATCTTAATATAAGAGAAGACTCAAAGGTAGATGGAAGAATAGGAGTAGGACACAGCAGGGGGGGTCAGTGTCCCATTTGCAGGATGGTTACATTCTATCTGCCTGTACCTATACCTTCCTTGATTGGTGAGATCAAACCTGTTCAGTTGCAAGTGACCAGGAAGGGAAGTAAGCTGCCCCAGATGTCTGGCTACTTACATGCAATAATTCAGTGGTGACCTATTTTCTCTACTGAAGTGTGATTCCCTATCTCCTTTTTGGGGACTCTCCTTCCCCTTCCCTCCTGTTTACAATCCTTTGCAATTATAGTAGGTATTGCAGAGATTTACCTTTGAATATGTCGTTAAGTGGGCTTAGAACTAGGATCCACCTATTAGGGAGTACATATGGTATCTAACTTTCAAGACAGTCTTAACCCCCAAGCCATCTTTCCAGCCTTGTCTTATTGATTTTTAAGTGTACAATTAGTGATGATAAGTATTTTCACATTGTTTCATGGTCAGCTTCCAACAGTTTCATTTTGCAAAACTGAAATTCTGTATCCATTAAACAACTCTCCATTTGTCCCTGTTCCCAGTCCCTGAAGCCACCATTCTACTGTTTGATTTGACTCTCCCTCCCCCCAGCTACCTCATATGTGTGGAGTCCTTTGGTGTTTGTCTGCCTCATTTTACTTATGATGTCTTCAAATTTCATATACTTTATAGCATGTGTCTGTATATCCTTCCACTGCAAGGATTTTCTGTAGTTTAATATACACTCTCTGTTTATCCATGTTTATCTATGGACATGAGCTGCTTCTCTCTTTTGGATATTGTGAAAAATGCTGCATAAGTACAAGTGTGCAAATATGTATACATGTGCCTTCTTTCTTCTTGCACTGCTCCCCACCACACCTCTGGCACTTTCCTTCCATGAATCTGCTCTTCCCTTTCTGGAAGCATCCTTAATGCCCTGACACCCTCTTCTCACTTCAGCCTTGCTGCCATGGTCCCAGATCTGCCCCTTCTCCAGATTCCAAATATACGTCATCTCCAGGAGCCTCCTCGTGGGTCTCCCTGCCTGAACCCTACTCACTCACCTGTTCTCCCTCTCCAAGTGACATTTCCTATCCTCACACTGCCATGTTTTCCCGTTGACTTGAATCTGCCTCCCCACGTACACAGAGATCCAGCTTGGCAGAAGTGCAGTCTCCAACATGCTGGGCTCGCTACCCTTTACAGACATGGTGTTTCCCCTGCTTCCCAACCGACCAAAGCACTCATGTCCCTGGGTCAACCTTAGTGTGCCATCCGCTGTGGTTGCCAGGATACCTGTCTGTGCCTTTGCCACGTCTTATTTTCCTCGACACACATCTTTCTTCCCACCCAGGTTACCGAGACAAGCATCGCAGGCTTCCTGAGCTCCCTGGAACACAGGCACTGCCCTAGTGTTGGCTGACAGAATAGGGGAATATATCATCGATGGAGAAGTTGATGTAGAAGATACTGACGTGCTCTTGGCAATGGCAGGCAATGGCTGACTAATGAGCAGATGGGACTGGAGGAAGGAAAGGAAGGCATATTGAATGTGTTTGCAAGAGAGGCTGAGAGGACTTAGCACTGCTGCTTGCTCAGCCCTTGGCTGATGGTGTAAGTGCCAACATCAACCGTCCTGTACCTGGGAGGGCATCCCAAGAGCTGTTCTCGTCTGTACTCTTCCTGTCGGGGCTGACTGGGAAGCGGCCAGGTGCTTCTTGCAAGGTGCAAAACGAAGCTCCGTTCTCACTTTCCTGCCCCCTGCGCAGTGGCCAGTGTCTGTCTGATGCCCACAACGTTGAGCCCTCTTCATATTCCTCAGGCTCAACCCTGGGCATCTTTGCGGCAGATTTGTCATGGCAGGAGAGCTGAGGATGGAGGGCAGGGACATTTGGGCAAGTCAGAGATGCCAACTATGGCAGGCTAGACTGACCCAAAAAGTCTTGAAGATCTTTGAGGGACAATGCAGTATACTTTGATCCCAAAGAAGGTTTCCCAGCTAGGAAGGCTAGTGGAGGGAGCTAAGGTGATGGGACTTGAGTGGGCAGAAAAGAGGAGAGTGAGGAGGTGCCAACCCAATACCCGGGGATCTGCCCTACATCTTCTTAAAGCATTTCTTTTGAGAACAAGAGCGTTAGTGACATAGCTGATCTGGAATCTTCGAGAAGACAAGGCAGTCCTCGAATTACAGTGATCCTCCCACCTCTGCATCCCAACTGCTGGGATCATAGCGTAACTGACCTTTTCCAGCTCCTTTATATATTTCTAAATAAAAATCCAAAACAATAAAACCCCTTTATAACCACAATCCAGTTTCTAAAATCTTCAACCTTTGGCCTTCTAGTTTCATCTCCTTTTTTTTTATTTTATTTTTTGAGGTTCTTCATGTAGCTCAGTCAGGCCTCAAACTCACTCTGTCCTATGTGTCAGTGGCCTTAAATACTTGATTACAGTGCTGGGATTACAGGCGTTTGTCACTGGGCTTGGTTCATCTTTTGTTTTCTGAAGTTTGTTTGTTTGTGTGCTTTTGCAGCAGAGCTTCCTGCTAGTTAAGTGTTCTACCACTGCTACACGCCATCTTTTCTGAAGCATTCTAGACAAATTCTAGCTATTTTTCATGTCATCCCTGCCCACTTCTGTGTTCACTTCTAAAGATACAGAACAACTTCTTGTCATGCTTAATGGAATGGTCGAACACCTGCATTAGCTCAAAATGCCTCTCTTCATAGATGTCTTGGTTTGAGTCACAACCCAAAGTCATCCCGCACACTGAGTCAAATGTTCTCCTAAACTAAATATTTCCCCTTCTCCGTCTTTTTGGCTCGTGTCACTGACACATTGAATTAATGTCCTCCAGAGACAGCCCCATGAGACTTGTCTGCTTCCTTGCAATGCCACTACTGCAGTTCGCCTGCATGGTTGCTGATAAATGACTGTCAAATGGTGTAAGGGAATAAGGGGTTTATTTCTTACTGATAATCCAGTTCAGTCTGTCCAGCTTGATGGGAAAGCACGCACCAACACCAGGGCCAAGGGAACTGGCCACACCATCTCTACGTAATAGCTGAGAGAGGGACGATCCTTACTTGCCAGACCAGCATGTCTGGCCAAGTGTACACAAGGATCCCAACTTCCCCAACCAGCTCTCTTGTATTTTATTTCATCGAGTCATCCACCATGGGCTGGGACCTTCCCCATCAGCTAGACAATCTCCTTCAGGTTGTTTCTAGGTTTAACTCACCTATTAATTCTCCACAAATGTGCCCAGAGCTCAAACCCTCAATTGGCAAGTGACATTTGTGCCTAACCATGACAGTCACTTAACTTTTTCTTCATCCCTGATTTTTAAGAAAATGCAGGAAGTTAACTCTAACAGTATGGTGGTGTTTCTATTTAAAACACAATCTTTTGGTCAGAAGAGCCAGAGAATCCTTTGAAGATGATACCGAGTATTTCCTCCTCTATCTAGCTGGCAACGCGTGTCTAACTGCTCTGCATTAGCGATGTCAGTGGGTTCGCGATAGTCTGGCCCTTCTCCCATCCATCCTGCACCTTCTGATTTTACACTTGATATATGTGTATGTGTATATGTGTGTGGTACAAGATGGCATTTGAGTATGTGTACCTTTGGAGGCCTACGGGTGACTTCAGGAATCATCTTGATTACTCTACTACTTAATTTTTAAAATTTATTTATTTATTGTGTATATGTGTGTCTCTGCCTACGTGCTGTGGTGTGTCAAAAGTATACTGTCTATGGCTATGTATGTTGAGGCCTAAGGGTGACTGCAAGAATTGCACCTACCTCCTCTTTGCTTCACTCTGGGATCTCCTAGCCTCTGTCTTCCAGAGGCAGAAGTACAGGCTACCAACATTTCCAACATTTCTGCCTGGCAGTTTTACATGGTATCTGAACTCAGGTCCTTCTGCTTATGAGGCAGAGAGTCTCAACCCCTGAGCCATCTCTCCAGCCTTTTACCTCCTTATAGCTTTGCTCCTGAGCTTCTCAGGCTCTGTCTCCCAGTGCCGGATTGTAGGCTACTGCCTTTCCAGCCTGGCATTACTGGGGATCAAAACTCAAGTCCTTTGTTTGTGAGGCAAAGGCATTAGCCCTGAACCATCTCTCTAGCCCTCTTGATTTTATTTATTTAATTAGTTTTTTTTTTGTTTTTTGTTTTTTTTGACAGGATCAAGACTCATGTAGCTCACATTGTTCTCAACTTTGCTATGTAACCAAGGATGACCTTGAATTTGTGACTTCCTGTCTAGCGCACTTGGGATTACAGGTGTACACTATCACGTGTGATTCATGCAGTATTGGGGTTAAACCAAGGGTCTCATGTTGTCAGGCAACACTCTACCAGTTGAGCTACATGCTCAATTTGATTTCCAACTGTTTTCAACAATAAGTTTTTGATTTTTTCTTTAGTTTTTTTTTTTTTTTTCAATTGTGCGTGTATGCGTGTGTGTGTAGAACCACGGATGAATTGGGGAACCACCATGGACTGCCTCCACCTCCTCCTTGTTTTACTCTGCCCCAGGATTCACAGGCTCCGCCCCACCCAGGACCCGAAATACGCCCCCCCCTTCCGCCTGGCATCTATACGTGGGGTCTAGGATCCGAACTCAGGACCTTCGGCCTGCAAGGCAGAGGCTTAACCCCTGAGCCACCTCTCCAACCCCCTTTCTTTAGTTTTTTTGAAACAAAGTCTTACCATGAAGCTCTGGCCAGCCTAGTACTTACCACTATGTAACACATATCAGCCTTGAACTTGTAGCAGTCCTGACTTAGCTGGTATACAGGCATATGCCACCATACCTGGATGGTACAGTAGGGGGCTGGAGAGATGACTTCACAGGATAAAAGTCTGCCTCACAAGCAGAAGTACCTGAGTTCAGATTCCAGATCCCAACTAAAAACGTCAGGCAGAAATGTTTATGGTCTGCACTTCCCTCCCTGGTAGGCAGAGCCTGGGAAATCACCAAGCGAAGCAAAAGGAGGTAGAAGCAATCCAGGAGGATTCCCGGAAGTCACCCTTGGACCTCCACAGACACACACAGTGTTCTTTCTCTCTCTCTCTTTCTCTCTCTCTCTCTCTCTCAATAAAGTTTTTAAAAAGTTTAATGGTAAAGTTCAAGCATTTGTTTTATTTCATTATTATTTACTTATTTTTGCTGCTTTGAATAAGTAGTGTAGGCTGGCTTTGAACTCACTATTTAGCCAAGGATGATCTTGAGTTCCAGATCTCCCTTGACTCTACTTTCCAACACTGATTGCAGGTGAGTACTATTATATCTGACTAAACTTTTTTCACTGACTGGAAAGAAAAACTCTTGTATTGGTGTAGTGTCAGCAGGTTAATCAGAACAGGAGATAAGAGCCTTTCATGAAGGATGAAAAGGGGTTGGTAAGATGACTACGTGGGAAAAAGTTCTTGTTACTGAGCCTAACAGCCCAAGTTCTATCCCCAGGACTCACGTGAAAGAAGGAGGAGAACTGACTTCCACAAGTTGACTTTGATTTCCGTATATGTTTTATGACATGGTCCCTCCAAACAAATAAATAAACATACATTTAAAGAAATGAAGGTTGGGGTATAACTCAGGGTACAAAACTTACGTGCATATAAGGTAAGAGAGTCCCCAAGTTCGATTCCTAGCAAAACACACACAAAACACTCTGGATGACTGAACGACTAGGAAGCAGCAGTGGAAAAATCCAAGGACCTCCTGGCCAGGAGCCTGAGTTTGGGGTTGGCTCAAAGTTCTTTACTCAGGGAGTTCCTCTGACTATGTGGCGAGCTGTTCGTAGATCCAGCTTTACAAGCAAGCTCCCTGAGCTCCCTAGTCCAGCTCAGCTCTTTCATTAGTGCTGGTGAGTTTTGCCATGATGTCTGAACATCTTTGCCAGCACTGCTGGAAGCAGGCTGAGTTGGTAAGGGGTATGACAAAGTACCTTGTAACTCTAGTGCAGATAGGAACCTTACTGAAGAAGGGTCTTCTGCCATTTCCGTCACTGGCATACGCTTCACAAAGCCAGGGCCAGAGAGGAGGCTTGGGGTGAGATGCAATGTGCTTCTTCCCGGACAATAAGATTCAACCCCAAGGCTCCATGTAGATCACCAGCACCAGCAAAGTGGATCTGGCCGTCCAGCCTTTTGCTTTGCAGCAAAGCCTTCAACTTGACCCACTAGCAGCCTCTGAGCCTTCGGTCCAGGCTGCCCCAGGTACCTTGCAATTTCCAGCTCAATCGACAGGCAGCCAGCTCATGCACACTAAACTACTGGGGGGATCCAGGCGTGACAGGTCCTGAGCGGACTGCCCGTGTTGAGGTCCCTTGGAGGCAGAGATAGATATCTGATTCCCAGAATTCCTCCCTTCAGAAACAGCAGCAAGTGCTTGTAAATGCATGTTGAAAGACCTGAGCTCCCTGTTCCCTGAGTGGGAGAGAAATAGATTGTCCTGAAGAGAAATCAGCCTGTGAGCGGTGAGGAAGACTGTCTCAGGCATCCACAGGAATTCATGGCTCCAACCTTAAGGGACTGCTCTACCCACTCTCCCACTAGCAAACCATGCCAGTTAGCCAGAGGCGTTCTGTAGCGCTGAGGTAACCTAGTCCAAACCTCCAGTTCTTCTACAGATGGTGGGGGGCGAGTCTCAATCCTAGACTCTCAACCCACATCCTTTTTCAGCACCCATAAGGTTGGCACTCATTTCCTCCCCCACCTCCCCACCCCCAGAGATCTCTGCTAATTTCTTGGCCTCAGATCCCTGGAACCCCCACCCTAGCCTCTGCCTGGTCTTCAGGAAAGACTGTCAGGGTCAGCTGAGCCCCAGGGTCTTGTTCTGACACTTGGCTTCATCCAGCCCAGCCCCATACATCTTCGAGTGGCTTCCAAGTTTTCTTTTCCACATCACCTGCGCAGCTTCCTTTCTTGTTTTGTTGATTGCAATGCCGTCTCTGTGTTTGCTCTGGCTAAGCCTACGGTCCCAGAATCCAGTCTGTGAGAGGCATCAGATGGAGGTGGGGAAATGAGAGAGGGAGAGACGGGAGCCCAGACCTTTCCATTGCAGAGGAAGGGGAGATAGGTGGATGTTCAACCCTCCCATCCCCATCTCTGGAACAGGGATGGGCAGCAAGATGTTCCCAGCCCCACTGTTAGCAGGTCTTAGCCTGTCCCGTGCTAATTTGTTTTGAAGCCCAGCCCTAGAACTCTAAATGCTTCACATCTCCAGGAAGTTGGGCACCTTACGAGCAGAGTATAAGTCCTCTGGCAATGAGTACCTGCTTCCAGTCTCTAGTCCTCCAGCCAAATGACCCAGGGAATTCCATTGTCCTACCACGTGCAAGCCAGGGACTAAGCCTTCCTGCCTCTCCTTATACTGCCAGGCATTCTCAGGAAACCCCGCAGGGACATTTGCCCCTTTCGATTTCACAGTGGGAAAGTTAAAAAAAAAACCTCTCCTCAGTCACCCTCGTGATAGCCTGGAGTAGTCCACAATTCCTGGCTCCTGGCCCCAACTCTTGCTCCACTTCGTGCATCTCTCAGCTTGCAGAGCAAGATGGGAAAGCAGAGCCAGGCCCCAGGCACTGGGGTAGTGGCCAGCACTCTTGAGCTGTGCTGTGTGCATAGGCCAATACCAACAAGTGGTTTTTCATGTTCCCACCGAGCCTGCAGAGGGGATAAGAGAGAGTTCTAGTTGCATGACCACCTACCATCCTCTCTGTCGTCAGCTGCCTGCATGGCCTGTGGTCTGTGTGCCCTCTGCAGCCTAGGATGGGGACAGCCACCTTGGGCTACACAGGGGGCTTAAGGAATAAGCTTAGGGAAGCTGCCACAATCCCCACAGACTTAGAATGGCTGGCTTTGCCAGTTGGACCAGCCTGGCCCTTTTGGGGGAATGAGCTGTCGTTGGGGAGCCCTTTCCTCCAGTCACCACCCTGGTCTCCTCACCAGGCTTTGAAGCTGCACCTCTCTTTCATAAAAGCAAATGCATCCTTGTTTGTGTGCTCTTGGAAGAGCTACCTTCTGCAGATTCCTCTCCTTTCCAGAACAAAGATCATTTGAGGTTAGGAGGTGAGTCACCTGCTAGCATGTGTGTGATCTGCTGAGGCCAGCAGGAAGTCTTAGAAGACCAACGCATGCAGCCTGTCTTGCTGCCAACCAAACAACGCCCCCCATCCCTCTGCCTCCACTCTGTTTCCTGCTCATACCTTCACCCAGGAACATTGTTTGTTCTTTCAAATCTGGATGTCTGAGACAGCTCAGTGGGTAAGAGTGCTTGCTGAGAAAGCATGAGAACCTGAGTTCAAATCTCCAGCCCCCACATAAAAAGTCAGATGCGCCCATGAGCCCGTAAAACCCCAGCAATAAGCGGGACAGATGATTTAGGAGAATCATTGAGGTGTGTTGGCCATCAGCCTAGTAAGAGATTTAGTAAGAGGCTCTGTCTCTGGATGGACAATAGCTCAGGGGTTAAGACTCTGTCTCCCAAGCAGAAGGACCCGGAGTTCAGATCCCAGATCTCACGTAAAAACACCCAGTTGGAAATCTCTATGTAGCCTAGGCTGGCCTTGAGGTAAGCATGCTCCTGCCTCTACCCCCACTGCTCCCTGAGTGTTAGAATTACAGGCATGCGTTACCACACCCAGTGGTAATTGTCATTATCTAATATCACACTATGGAGTTGCAGTCTGGTTTTGAACTCTCAGAAACCCTCCGTCTTAGTTTCCCAAGAACTGGGGTCATACTTGTGCAACACGCCTAGCTATTAAAACTACAGTGAGCTTGTCTCTAATAGTCAGATTTTCAGGGTCCAAGTCCCTACCTCAATTACCTGTCAGTCAACCTGTCTGTATCCCCAGTTTCTTCAACTATGGAGATATTACCTACCTCATGAAGTTGTATCAAATGAGTTAATAACACAACAAAGTACCTAGGAGAGGGCTTGGCCTACATGAGTATTTTGCTCTTGTTCAGTTTCTTCTTTTGGAAGTCAGTCTCTCCTTTACCATGTGAACTCCAGGGATCAGATTCAGGTCAGCAAGTGTTGAGCAAAGGTGTCCTTACCTACCGAGCCCATCTGCCAGCCTTATAATTTTCTACTCTCAAAATCCTACTTTTAATTCTTTTTATTTCCATGTGTGTGTGTGTGTGTTGTGTGTGTGTGTGTGTGTGTGTCAGAGGAAGAGATTGAGAATACATGCCACAGCACACATATGGGGGCATTCTTCCATTATGCGGTCTTGGGATCAAACTCAGATCATTAGGCTTGCATGGCATGTGCCCTGACCGCTAAGCCAATTGACCAGCCAGATGGTCACTCCCTGCTTTCCAATCCTCCTATGGCCTCTGCATGGCCTTCAGGGTGGTGTCTGTCCCACCCTGCTCATGAGGCCCTTCCCACACATTTTATGCTCTAGCTCCACCATCTCCCCTCTCTGCTTGCCTTGAGCACTCAGACTCCCCTTGGCCCTCCTGGCTTAGGGCTTTCTGTCTCAAGGTGTGCCCGAAAATGGTTTTGACAAGTGGTTCCTTTAAAAAAAAAAATATATATATATATATATATATATATATATATATATATATATATATGCCATACCTAGGGGCTAATCCTCTGCCTTGCAAGTCAAAAGTCGTGAGTTCAGATCCAGGATCCCACATAAAAGTGCTAGGGAGAAATGGCCTGTACTTGGAAAGACAGAGTCTGGGAACTCCAGAGCAAAGCAAAGAGGAGATAGAACAATGGCAGTGTGGTTACTGAAGTCATCTTTAGGCTTCCATAGGCGCTACATTGCCCTCTGAGACCCATTTTGCTGTATGTGTCTATTTGCTACCTATATGCATATGTGTTCATTATAAAATCTCATTGGCCTAAAAGTGTAAAATTGCACATAAATTTACAAATGATGCTAAAATACACACGCTCTTTATAGTAACTTTCATAGTCAATTGCTCTGAAAAAGCAAAGTTTGGTTGCACACACAATTGTGTGGCAGATGCTTTAACTAGTAAGCCATCTCCCTACTATTTCAAATAGCTTTTTTCTTCATACACTGGATAACAGCTCATCTGGAGACTACGATAGAAGGATTTAAAAAAGTAGCCTGAGCTACACAGTGCGTTGAGGCTAGCCTGGATAATTTAGTGATGCACTCTCTCAAAATAAATAAATCTGGAGACATATAACTCATTGGTAGAGAAAATACTTTTTTAACATATATGAGAGGCCCTAGATTCAGCCTCCAGTACCGCAAAAGGAAAAGAAAGAAAGATTGCCTCAGTGTTTTGTGCTAGTCACATACAATAGTTACAGACACATCAAATGCTTTTAAATTTTATTTTTTTTATTATATTATTTATTCAACTGTGTGCATATGCGCGCGTGTCTGTGTGTGTGCGTGTGTGTGTGTGTGTGTGTGTGTGTGTAGAACCATGGACGAATTCGTGAACCACCAAGGACGCCTCCACCTCCTTCTGCCCCGGGATTCACAGGCTCCGCCCTACCAGGACAGAAGCGCAGGCCGCCCCCGCTTCTGCCTGGCGTCTATACGTGGGATCTGGGATCCGAACTCAGGACCTTCCGCCTGCAAGGCGGAGGCTTAACCCCTGAGCCACCTCTCCAGCCCCAAATGCTTTTAAATTTAACCTGTACATGTATTTCTCCTTAACTTTTCTTTTCTTGTTCTTTCTTTTTTCTCTTTAGTATTCAGAATTGAACCCAGGGCCTCATATGTGCTAGGCATATACTCTACCCCTATGTTATACCCCTAACCTTCCATCCCTTCCTTAAGTCTAGACCGGGGACTGATAAACCTATTTATAAAAGGCCTGACAGCAAAATGCTAATGTTTGCAAGCCACACTGTCTCTGGATGCTTAACTCATCCACTGCAACACGAAGCAGGTGTAGATAATGTATAAACAAACGAACGTGGGCAGGAGAGATAGCTCCAGGGTTAAGACTCTGCTCACGAACAGAAGATCTTGAATTAGGATTCCAGGTCTCACATAAAAAAATCCAGGTGGAAATGGCAGCAGCCTGCACTTCTGGCCCTGGTGAGCGGAGCCTGGGAAAACCCAGAGCAAAGCGAAAAGAAGGTAGAAGAAATCCAGGATGATTACCAAAGTCACTCTTGGCCCTCCACAGGGACACACAGTACCCTATGATACACACACACACACACACACACACACACACACACACACACACACATACACACACACACAATAAACAAATTTTTAGAAAATGAACATGTCCATGTTCTGATAACACTTTATTAAAATACTGATTTGAATTTTACACATTCTCCATATTATGAAATATTGTTCTCCTGAGGCTATATAGATATAGATATAGATATATAGATATAGATATATTTGTCGTTGTTTTTGTTTTTTTTCTGAGACAGGGTTTTGTTACTGAGTTCTGGATGATCTTGCTATGTAGACTAGCTGGCCTTGAATTTGCTGTGATTCTCAAGCCTCTTGCCCTACTAAGTGCTGGAATTACAGGTGTGTGCAATCACACCTGGCAAAAATCAACTTCTGCTTTGGCTCATTTGTTTGGGTTTTGAAGCCGGATTTCACATAGCTCGGGGTAACTTCGAACTTGCCGTGTAATGTAAAATCACCTTGAACTCCTCCTCCTAGAGTCTGTTAGCACAGTGGCTCATCCTGTGATTCCAGCACTTGGGAGGTTGAGGCTGAGGATGGGTGATTAACACTGGTTCAAAGCCAGTCTGGACTAGAGAATAAGACCCTGTCCTGACAAACAAAAACCACCCAAAACAAGCAAAAAACCCTGTACTCCTGGCCTCCGCTCTCAATTGCTGAGATGACAGGCATACACGACCATGTCCCACCTGTCTTTCATTTTGGGCACCTTTTTTCACTTTATTATCTTGCATGCACACTGTCATACTGGGGACTGAATGGGGTAAGCAAGCTCTCTGCCACCAGGCTATTTCCCCAACCCGCTGCTTTACTTTTTATTTTGAGACAGATTGGCCTTGAACTTGGGTCTGCAGCTCAAGCTGGCCTTGAACTCTCAGTTCCCGTGTCCTCAGCCTCCCAAGTAGCTTAGCGCAAAGGCCTGTGCCAACAAGCCCACTTTAAAAAGCCATTCTTGGGGGCTGGAGAGGTGGTTCAGGGGTTAAGCCTCTGCCTTGCAGCAGAAGGTCCTGAGTTCGGATCCTAGACCCCACGTATAGACGCCAGGCCAGAAGCGGGGGCGGCCTGCGCTTTCAGTCCTGGTAGGGCGGAGCTTGTGAATCCCCAGGCAGAGTAAACAAGGAGGAGGTGGAAGCAGTCCATGGTGGTTCCCGAATTCGTCTGTGGTTCTACACACAGACACATACAATGCACACACACATACACAAACAATTGAATAAATAAAAAAAAAAATTTTTTTTTAAAGCCATTCTTAGCTCGCAGGCTAGATTTGGTCTGCAGGGCGTGGTTTGTCAGCCCCAGGTCCTCACCAGTTAAACCCTGTGGTATCTGATTGTCAGTTTTCACCCTGGCCTTTCCAACTACCAATTTGAAAGTCACCAAACCAGGAGCTGTGCATCATTATGTGGTCTCTTCCCCCTGAAGACACAATAGACGCCCGTACTTTGAAGAGCATAGATAATAGAAAAACGTGGTCATAATTAGGAGGTGATTATATATTGCCCTTTGTTTTTCAAATAATTTAGTTAATTATATGCTCATATAATTTAATTTTTAAAAGTGTGTGACAAGCAGTCCGTGGAGTCCCTGGAGACTTGGCGCTTGGCTTCTGTTGAGCGTGCTGGCGTGTCTCCAGCATAGCCGGCCAGGGCTGCTCCCATCCCCACAGCTCTTCCTGGCAAGGGCCGACCCACTCTCCCAGCCCAGTCCCACAGTCCCTGCCTTCCCTGGGTCGGGCATGATGCTCTCTGTCGGTTTCCACAGCCAGTGGGCTGCTCTCATTTTCATAAAGGCTGGGCGACTTCTGCTATTTTCTTGTCTGTTTTCATTTAAAAGAGAAGGACATGAGCACAAAAACCTACACAGTCTTGCTCCCTGCAGAATGCCAAGGGCTTAGGAAAAAGCGCACCAGGGAGAAGACACTGGATAAGGAAGTGTCTGAATCGAGAGGGCTGAAGTTCAGAGACAGGACTGGAGAAATGGGGGGAGGGGAGACCGACCAGGGGATCAGAATGTCTTGGAAGGTGGGTCATCGGATGACCTCTGGTTGCTATGAGGGCCTTCAGGTGTGTGTGTGTGGGTCTGTTCAGGCTGCAGACATCTTCTGCCCCTAACAAGCCCGGTCACCTCCTCTAGCCCAAGTCAGCCCCAGTTGTCGCTGCATTTTGTTTAAGATCCCTGGGACATCAGAAGGAACCTATACAAGAGAGCGTTCCCAGGCTCTAGTGACCTAGTCAGGGAATCCTTTGTATTTGGATTGCCACAGATGAACAGGAGGCCAAGAGGCTCTCCCCAGTAGGCCTGGGGTTGGAGGAAGGGATTGAGAGGGGCTCTATGGCGATGTGTAGACTGACGCGGAGGTCCATTACAAAGAGAAGAGACATGAGGGAGACACATAGGAATCTGAGTTTATGAGAGCTGAGGACCTGGCAGCCAAGGGATCATGTTTAGCCTTGAGGCAGGAGGACATTAGGGCAGAATAGCTAGAAGTCAGGGGACTAGAGAGACACATGGAGCACGGCGAGAGGAAGTCTGAAGGGAGACCAGCCCAGGGCATCTGTCTGTTACGGCCCTCGGATGTTGCTAGGAGTTGCTAGGAGAGTAGGGAAGAGGAAAGAGGGGAGTAAAGGAATGTCAGGCGGAGATAGTCCTTTCTCAAGGCCACAGGGGTAGGGAGTCAGGGATTTAGGATGTGCGTTCAGGTCTGGGCACCACTACCTTCAGGCAGGGTGAACTCCTTTGCAAAATGGTGTGGCTGCGGCTAACAACGCTTCACATCACAGAGGGACATGCAGAGAGGTTCCTGATCCAAGCTTCGGCTGTTCCAGAGTCTCCTCCTGGGCCGTGAATTCCCCCAAACCTGGCCTAGGCTAGTCTTCTCCCCAGGGCATCCTGGCCTTCTACCTGCCTCCTGACAGCCCCGCCTCCTGGGGAGGCCCCGAGTGCCAGGCATCTCCTTTCCTCCTCAGCAGCAGTCCTAACGAGGAGGGGCCTCCTTCTCCTTGACCCACCATCACCTGTCCTTGCAGTCACTCTGCTTTCAGGACTTCAACTTTCCTTCCCACCGAGGGACCTTGGCTCCCACTCAAGCAGTGACCTCACGGGGGGGGGGGGGTTCCTCCACCCTCAGCCTTCCCCAGCCCGTGGCACAGCTGTGACCTAGCCCAACCCAGCGCCTGTCTCTACAGTTCCTGGAGGCTGGCAGTCTGCAAGAAGCACTCGCCCATCTTGACCTTTGCCTGGGACCCACCCCTGCCTCTCCATTCCCAGTGACATATATGCACACCCCCACCCTGGGCCTAGGTTCCACTATCCACCTGTCCCAGACTCGACTCGCTTTCAGTCTCGTTGCCCAGCATGCCTAACCCAGCCCGGTGGTAGAACGCGACACTCAAGTCAGAGAGAAAAGCAAGAAGACGGTCTGAGGAGGGCACCGTCTCCATGACCGACGCCCTTCTCCAGCTTAGCAAGTTTGGTGAAAGACCTTGAGCAGGATAAACACTCAGAACCTCTAACATGCAAAGTTAAGCTCTGAGTCTCAGGAAGGTCGGTGACAACAGCAGGACTAGACCCCAGATCAGATCCTGCGTGGGGCCCCCATCCCTGCACGAGAATGTTTTTCTAGGGGTAGTCTCAGCAGAGGACAGAGTCCTAAGGCCATGCAGCACCCCAGTAGCTGTGAGCGGCCCTGCTCTGGGAGGGTCCCCCTTGCCCTGCAATGTGTTGGGGGCAGGAATCCAGGCCAGCTCACCTACTGATGGGAGTGTCTTCCCGGTGGGTTAGTAAACGGGGGGGGGGGGGGGAGCATCCTCCACACAGGCTGACAACAGGAAGCGTCCACTGCAGAGAACTCACAAACCAATACAACTGGTTTATGTCCAGGCCAGGGGTTTGCATCTCAGGACCGGGATCCAAGGAAATGGTGACTAAACGCTGGTCTGTTCCTGTCTGTCATCACAAGAAGTAAGTCTAAACAGTGTCATAGATAAAACATACAGATGGGATAGACCACTCCCATCACCTCACTGGAAATGCCACGGTCTGTTCCTAACAACATATTCAGCCCCCATTTCCGGCTATCAAAGCCACGCTCTGTTCTTTGTTTTTTTCCTTCTTCCTTCCTTCTTTCTTTTGACTTGATTTTGGGTCTTTTGTTTTGTTTCAGTAATTTATTTCAGTAATGTATTTCAGTATTTATTTCAGAGATTTATTTGTTCACAATTTTGGATACTGAGAAGTCCAATGACAACCAGACAACATGTTTGGGAATTATAATCTCCAGATGATACCTGGACACTTTGCCTTACCTGGTAGAAGAAGGTGGGAAGGCAAGAGCAATCGTTCTATCAGTAACCCATTTTATAATAATGCCTTTAATCTGTTGGCGAGGGCCGTGCTGAACCCCATGCTTAGTCCACTGTCCCATTTCTCAGTAATGTCACATTGGGAAATGTTTGCAACACATCAGTTCTATGTGATACTTTCCAACTATAGTAAGATGAAACCACAAAGGATATCAAACTGTCACAAACAAACATTTCTGTATCTAATAATGGGGTATATTAAAAGGTAACAGAATATAATCAATAAACATGAAAATACAAACCGGCATAATAATATTTTTTATTTACTTATATTTATTTCGGATACATTCTTGGCTTATATCTTCTTTTAATGCTCTTTGCTTTTATTCCTCTCGCAAAATGAGAAAAAAAACTATACTAACAGCCTAAATGGTAGCTTATATTGGTTATGTTACTGCATTTTCATTAAATTTATAGCCATTAAAATATTATTTTTATATTATGTAGCATCCTTGGAACATTATAATTATATTTTGCTTTATGACAATTTATTACTCACTACAGTTACTTTTGTCCTTTCTGTGACAAAACTCCAGGCATAAAAACGTAAGGAAGGAAGAATTTATTCTGGGTCACAATTTCAAAGACTTAGTGTGTGGCTGGCTGATTCCATTACTGTGGGCTTGAGGCTGGATTGTATGGAAGAGAATGCTGTTTACCTTGTGGTGTATGAAAAGCAGAGACAGACAGGAGTCCAGGACAAGACCTATTCCCCCAGGGACACGCCCTCGCCAGTGAGCTGCTTCCCAGCTCCCCACTTTCCTAAAGTTTGCACCATTCCTTAAAACAGCATCATCAGCTGGGAACCCAGCACTCAGCCAGTGAGCCTGCGGGGGGATATGACAGATTCAAACTATGGAAGCTGCTAATGCTTTGAAAGGGAGACACCTTATCATTTTATGATTTTATTTATTTGCTTTTTTGAGTGTGTGTGGTATGTGGTACTTGAGTGTGTGTGTGCCTGTCGGGGCCCAAGAATGATACCAGAAACCATCCTGGATTGCTCTCTTTATTGTTTTGCTCTGCAGTTTCCCAGGCCTTCCAGGGCCAGAATTGCAGATCACTACTATATCCACCCAGCACTTTGGATCTGGTAATCCATACGTAGGTCCTTTGCTTGTGAGGCAACGGTTTTAAACACTTGGCCACTTCCCCAGCCCATAATTTGTTGTTGTTGTTTTTTTTAAGTTAAATTTTTAACAAAAACTTCAGGATGCTACACAAAATTTATTGAACTCATATACTTAATATCTTTGTTTCTTTTTGCCAAGTGAAATACCACTTGACTTTTCATGGGATTCTTAGTTAACATCTTTTTTACTTCAGGACTATGTGGGCTATCTTCTGTGTTAGGGTTCAGCAGAGGGAGAGAGAAGGAAAGGGGAAAAAGGAGAGAGAGGGAGAGAGGCTGGGAGGGAGGGAGAGAGGCAGGGAGGCAAGTAGGAAAGCAAAAAGGGGAGTAACTGATCTTAAGGAATTGGCCCCTCCAAGCTCTGCAGGTGGGCCAGCAGTTCAAAGGCAGTCTGTAGGGGGAAGTTCTTGCACAAGTGTGGCCAATTTTTGTTTAATTAAGATTCTCAGGTTCGTGCCCACCCAGGACGCCCAAAAAAAAAAAAAAAAGATTCTCAGGGGCTGGAGAGATGGCTCAGGGGTTAAGCCTCTGCCTTGCAGGCGGAAGGTCCTAAATTCAGATCCTAGACCCCATGTACCCTAGACCCCATGTACAGATGTCGGATGGAAGCGGGGACGGCTTGCGTTTCTGGTTCTGGTAGGGTAGAACCTGTGAATCCCGGGGCAGAGTAAACAAGGAGGAGGTGGAGGTGGTCCATGGTGGTTCCAGAATTTGCCCATGGTTCTACACACACACACACACACACACACACACACACACACACAATTGAATAAATAATAAAAAAAATTAAAAAAAAAAGATTCTCAGCTGATTGAATGGAGTTAACTCATGAAGGATAATCTGACTTACTTAAAGGGGTTTGGGGGGATTTATTGAGATAGTGTCAATTATCCCAGGCTGGTCACAAACTCTAAGTGACTGAGCGTGATCTTGAATACATGGTTCTCCTGGGACCATCTCCCAAGTGTTGGGATTACGGGCCTGTCTGTGCTACCACACTTTGCACCTATTTCTTAAATTACAAGAAGTAAGGCATGGCAGAAGCCTTACTCGCTCAGCAGGCTGAGGCATTAAGTGTTGTCTGAGAACAACAGAGTGAGGCCCTGTGTCAAAACTAAAATGGTCTATTTTTGCATCTCCCCTTCTGAGCAACTTAAGAAGAACTGACCTTGCATTTTGCTTTTCTTTCTGGTGTTGGGGATTAAGCCAAATCCTTGTGTAAGCTACGTGAATGCTCTATCACTAAACTACATCTCCAGCCCCAAGCAATACTAACCTTAGAGTACTCTTCTCTATGCATTACTCATTCTATTGTTCAACGGTTAGAAAAGCCCTCCCAAGTGCTGGGTGCTGGACGGGAGTAGGCAAGGAGATCCCACCTTGGGTTGGAGGGCCCTCAGGGCAAGTGGAGAAGCTGTTGAATAAACAAGGAGTTACAATGCAGGAATCAGAGGTAACAAGCTCAGGGCCTAAGAGCTGAGAGTCAGAATGCAGCTCCATAGGTAGTGGTCGCCTATCGCGTGAGAAGTCAGGGGGTTCAATCCTTAACACCACATAAACGGGTATGGTGGCATGTGTTTGTGATCCCAGTGCCCAGAAGTGAAGGCAAGGACTGGGGAGATGGCTCAGGGATTAAGCCTCTAACTCATAAGCAGAAGGTCCTGAGTTCGGAAACCGGATTCTACATTAAAAATGCCAAGTGAAATGGTGGCGGCCTGTACTTCCAGCCCTGGTGGACAGAACCTGGCAAACTCCAGAGCAAAACAAAGAGGATGGAGGTAGAGCAATCAGGATGGTTCCCAAAGTCACCTTTGGACCTCCACAGGCACATGAAGTGCCCTTTCTCGCACGCGCGTGTGTGTGTGCGCGCGCACACACACACACACAGCATCCCCAGAGCCCACATGGTGGGAAGAAAGTACCGACTTCAAAAAGCTGTTCTCTGGCCTCCACACACCTGGCCTGCATAACTTTTTTTCTGTCTCTGTCTCTGTCTCTCTCACACACATAAAAATTAAATATAAAAAGTGAAAGAGAAAGAAGAAAGAAAGGAAAGGAGAAAGAAGAGAAAGAAAGAAATAAAGAGAAAAAAAGAGAAGGAAGGAAGGAAGGAAAGAAGGACGGTGAGAGAGAGAAAGAAAGAGAAAGAAAGAAAGAGAAGAGAAGAGAAGAGAAGAGAAGAGAAGAGAAGAGAAGAGAAGAGAAGAGAAGAGAAGAGAAGAGAAGAGAAGAGAAGAGAAGAGAAGAGAAGAGAAGAATCCAAAGTGCATTTAATGAACCCCATGGCATTTTACCCCCTGATCTTTCATGGCATCTCCCAGGTTTGGTGCTGAGAAAGGCAGGATCTTGTCCTTAAGGGATTTACATTCTAGTAAACCAAAAGGTAATAAGGGATTATAAAACGCTGGCACCTACGCATAAAGAATTATTTTCACATCTGTTTTGGAAATACATAGCTTCTTATTTTAAATATAATAATACCCATCAAAGAAAATGTGAGAACTGAAAGAAGTAAAAATAAATTACTCACAACTCAGGATAACATAATACCCAGTGATGCTTTCGCTCCTTTTCATCCATTAATCCAAGGACTTTGTTGACATCATTGAAAATGACTCTCCGTAAGCCTGTTTGCATAGAGCCCTTTTCACTTAAAATAGCACGTTCCTAGAATGATTCTCAACGCTTAGATCTGTGATTTTAGTAATGAAGAGACAAACCAGAATGCACTCCGTATAGTCTATTTTCAACACCGGATATTTCATTTGCTTTCAATTTAATATCTCTTTTTCATTCCTAAATATACTTTTATAAATTCAATGCTTCTTTTTTATTTTTTGTCCTTTGTCTTTGTGTGCATGATGTGTGGAGGTCACAGGACAACTTCGTGGTGGAATCTGTTCTCTCCTCCCACCATATGGGTTCCAGGGATCAACCATAGGGATCAGTCTTGCGTGCCTTCACCTACTAACCCATCTCACCTGTGTGTGTGTGTGTGTGTGTGTGTGTGTGTGTGTGTGTTCATGTGTATGTGTAGGCTGTATGTGTGCATGCAAATGCACATATGTGCATGTGGAATCCTGAAGTTGGTATTAGGTGTCTTCTTCGATCTCTCTCCACTTTTATTATTAAGGCAGAGTTTCTTGATTGAACTCAAAGCTCGACAATCAGATCAGCTATTGAGCCAGATAACCCTGTGAATTTCTTGTCTTTGCTTCTTGAGTGCTAAGATTACAGACCGACCTGAATGAACTCCCATCCTCTTGGTTGCAGGGCAAGCAGTCTACTTGCTGAGCCATCAATTCCTCTGCCCCTGTGGCCTCTAAATTTTATTGTTTTGACACTAAGAATAGCATGGCAATGAAACAATGGACGATTCCCATTGGCAAAGGCTTTGTCTACAAATCTCCAAGTATTTTCTCGAGGGGGAGTCCACAGAAATGAAATAAATGAGCAAAGGCTAATCCTTTACATATTTATCTCTAGAACACCTCAGTTTTCAGATGATCCCAAATGGTCTTCTTCAGGTGCCCCTCCCCACCCCTCTCAGTCCCCAGCTTCTTCCACCTCTTTGAGAAACAGAAAGATAAAATCAGGAGGGGCTGGTACAGGCTGAGATTTTTCTCTGCCCTAATTACAAGAAAGTGTTTTCCTTGTTCCTGTCTGTGAGTAACCAGCTTTCTCTGTGTCTTCACTTTCTGATGAGTAACTGGAAATGCGTGTGCTTCTCTGCTTGAACTTTGTCACAAGTGTCCGTGCCAAATCAGTTAAAAAGGCTTTCAAATGCTTTCAAAAGTAAATAAAATAGACACCACCCCCCAAAAAAAAGACGAGCTAATAGGTGCTAAGTACTTAATGCAGTGCCCAGCATACATTAAGGGCTAAAATGGTAATTGCTCAGTAGAATGCATGGAGCCCCTTCCAGAACCAAGACTCTGCGCTTGACTCTGGAAAGCCAGGAGCAAACAAAACAGACAGAATTATTGCCTTCTGATCAGTCTTGCTTATTGGTCAAGATAGCCTTATTTTACCCCAATAAGTGTCAATCACAACTGTTAAGTGCCAGAGCTGTGGGGTCAGCATAAGGCAATAAGGGTTCACCAGGGGAGGCACGAGTCAACGTGATGAAGAATTTCCAGCCAGGTTGGCAGCGCATACTTGTAATCTCAGCACTTGGGAGGTTGAGGCAGGACCATCTCAGCTAGGGTTACACAGTGAGTTCCAGACCAGTTTGGGCTACATAGTGAGAATGTTTTGTTGTTGTTGTTTAAAGTAATTTCCCAGGCAGACTGAGCGAAAGCAAATTGCCAGATGTAGGTGCAGGAAGCAAGGTTGAGGGCGTGAAGGCTTGGTGCCAGCGCTCAGTCGCATGAGATGAAATGAAACCCTTTTGCCTAGAACCCGACAGAGAGAGAAGGTAAGGAGTGTGGCAAACCCAGGTGAGGAGCCTGACAGAGGCCCTGGGCTGGGAAAAGCAGGGCAGTGGCTCAAAGGTGAGCACGTGTCACGTGGGATTCAGGAAGCTGGAGTGGCTGGAGACAAGAAGGAAGTTGACAAGGGGGAGGCAGAGATGAGGCAGTGAAGGTGAGCTAACTGAGAGCAACAGTCCAGAGGACTCAGAGTGATGTGGCCGGGACAGCTGGTTAAGAGCTAGGCGACCATGCTGGGGATTGTATCACAAGGACGGGGCTGTGCCACAGAGATGACTAAGGTGATGAGGTCAGACAAGGACAGTCCAGGTGACAGGAGGGATGGGAAGGAAGCTAGTAAGAGACAGGGCTGGGGTGGAGGCAATTGACAGACAAAGAGTTGGCTCAGATTAGCACCAGGTTTGGGCATAGGGCTGGGTCAGGGATCCTGGCAATGATGGAGCAGGTGACACCATGATGGGAACTAGGTCATGTGACGGCATGGGCATGAAAGGGGCAGGGATTGTTATACAGGGATGATGGTGAGGGTGACAAGTGAATGACAGGGCTAGAGATGAGTGATGGCCACCGAGGTGACCCAAGGTGGCAGAAAGTGTGGGTGGTGATGCTGTCTGTGGTGATGGCAAGGTAGAGATACCCACTCTTTCCCTGCACCTGTTTCAACATCGGAACTGTTTCCTAGGCCACAGGCCTGTGACTCAGTACCATGTATCAACCATGTCTTTGATAAGATCTTGAGGCACAGCCACAGTCAGGGATGCCAGCTCAGCACCCCATTCTGTCTGTGCTCAGGCCCGTGGAGGGATCCGGCATGGAGCTTTGGTGTCATGTGACCTCCTCCCTCTTGGGTCCACATCCACCAAGGTCCCTTAGCCTTTATTTGAGGAATACAACTGCTGCTACCACCGTCTCACTGGGACTTTGTTTATTCTCCCAGACTTTTTCCACATCAGAACTCTTCCAGCCTTCCAAAGCTTTCTCATAACCTCCAGGAGAAGAGAGAAAGGAGGGCAGGCTTTGAGGGTGGTAGTTGAATAGGCCCATCTATTTATCCCAAGAATGCTGATATGAACACCTGTAACATACGAGGGGTTGGCTTTTATAACCAGATCCGTTTTCCTGTCTCCATGAACGTCTGGGTGGACAGGCTTTGTAAACACCAATCACTATCCATCTGGAACAGAGGGACAAACTGCTTTTTCTTTGTTTTATTGGATTTTGAGACAAGGTCTTATTCAGTAACCATGGTTGGCCTAGAACTTTGTCATAGTTAGGCACAGGTATCAACTTGACAGTTGAGGGTTTGAACTCTGGGCACATTTGTGAAGAATTAGTAGTCGAGTTAAGCCCAGAGCGAACCTGCAGGAGATTGTCTAGCTGATGGGGAAGACCCAGCCCATGGTGGGTGGGATTAGGCTCTGGAATAAATCACGGAGAGCTGATTGAGAGAGTCCGCATCCTTCTGTTCACTTGGCCAGACATGCTGGTCTGGCAAGTAAGGATCGTCTCTCTCTCAGCCATTACATAGAGATGGTGTGGCCAGTTCCCCCGGCCTTGGCATTGGTGCATGCTCTCCCATCAAGCTGGACTAAGAACTGTAACCAGGAATCATAAGAGAGAATAAACCCCTTGTTCCTTTAAGCCGCTCCATGATCATTTATCAGATGCAGGCGAACTGCAACAAACTTGCTATATAGATCAGACTGATCTCATGCAGCAATCCTCCTCCTGCCTTAGCCGCCCACATGCTAGGACTGCAGGTGTGAACAACCACATCCAACCAACAGCTTTATTATTATTATTATTATTTATTCAATTGTGCGTGCGTGTGTGCGTGCATGTGTGCGTGCATGTGTGCGTAGAACCGCGGACGAATTCCGGAACCACCATGGACCGCCTCCACCTCCTCCTTGTTTACTCTGCCCTGGGATTCACAGGCTCCGCCCTACCAGGACCAGAAACGCAGGCCGCCCCCGCTTCCGCCCGGCGTCTATACGTGGGGTCTAGGATCCGAACTCAGGACCTTCCGCCTGCAAGGCAGAGGCTTAACCCCTGAGCCATCTCTCCATCCCCAACCAACAGCTTTTTAAGCCCTGAAGAGAACAGGGTTCCATTGAAAGAAATCTCAGGGATCTACGTCAGTGCATCTTGGCTTAGCTAAATACTTTACCTCAAAATTGAGCAGTCAGAGGAGGGAGTGATTGGTACTCACGTAAATCTCAGCACTTGGAAGGCAGAGGCAGGAGGGTGAGGAATTCAGAGTCAGTCTCAGCTATGAAGTGAATTGGAGGTCAACTTAGACTTTGTGAGACCATCTCAAACAAACCAACAAACAAACCCCTATGAATAGTCAAAAAAAGGGGGGGGAGTAAAAGGCTAAAGTCAGCAATGGGTGCTAAATAGAATAAAAGCACCAGCAAGAAATATCCTCTGGAGGGAAGCTAAAGTGACTTAGAAGAATGGGAAGGTCTTCATCATTTAACTGGAATTTGTTGGTTTTGAACAAAGTAAACTTCATCTCTCCAAACTTCACACATTTTGTTACTAAAGTAGACCTGCTAGACAGGAGGGACCTCCCTCTCCAGTTTCCTTTTCTTTGTAAATTTTATTGAGATATAATTCATGGGACTGGAGAGATGGCTGGGGGCGGGTGGGAGTAAGCCTCTGCCTCACAAGCAGAATGTAAAATGCCGGGCGGAAATGACGGTGGCTCGCACTTCCTGCCTTGGAAGGTGGAACCTGGGAAATCCCAGAGCAAAGCAAAGGGGAGGTAGAATGATCCAGGGTGATTCTTGAAGTCATCCTTGGGCCTCCACAGTCATACAAAATGCCCTCTGACATACACACACACACACACACACACACACACACACACACACACGATAAAGTTAAAACAAAAAAGTTCACATGCCATAATATTTTACCCTTCTAACTAATATTTTATATTACTAAAGTATACAATTCAGAGCTGGGAAACAGTTCAGTGATAAAGTGCTTGCCCTGGGTTGATTCCTAGCAACACACACACACACACACACACACACACACACACACACACGCACGTACATCAGTGGATTTTATGGGGTTTAGTATTTTCACAGATTTATGCAGTTATCACCATTGTCTCATTCCAAAAAACACTTCTTTACCCCCAAAAGCAACTACGTACCATTAGCAGCTGCCCCAGGTAACCCTCTGTCGTTCATACAGCCGGTGGCCTTTTGTGCCTGGCTTCTTTCAATTATCGTAAAGACTTTTTTTGAGACAGGATGATAGGCTCTCACTATGTATGCCAGGTTGACCTGGAACTTCCTATTAATATCATCCCGCCTCAGCCTTTTAAGTGTTGAGATTACAGACATGGACCACCACACGGGGCTCGTTCTTTTTTTTTTTTTTTAAATCAGGATGCAGAGAAAAAAGAGAAAGTTCCACATCTGGATTAATGACACATTAGGGTTTAGGTTAAAATGGAGGTAAAAATGTCAGGGCCCCAACTTTTCCTCCTTTCAATTTGACAATTAGGATTGACCTGTTTCTGATAAGTATCCCACCTCCTTTCAGTCCTGTCTCCAACTACTTAAGTACAATTTTTAAAAAATTATTTATTATTTATTTTCAGAGAAAGAGAGAGAGAGAGAAATACTCTCATGCCATGGTGCATTAATGAAGATCAGAAGCCAATTCTTTCCTTCCATCACGTGGGCTTCCAGAAATCTACCTCAGGTGGCCATTTTGCAAGTGGTAAGCTATCTTGAAGGCCCTTTAAGTACAATTTTGTACACATTTGTCTAGGTCTTTCACTTAATCTTTTAATTCTCACATGAAACCTTTCATGCCCCCCTCATAGATAAGCCCCCTCCCACTGCCACTCCTTCTGGTTTCCTGGACGACCCTCAGGAACTTTCTACTCCAGATAGCTCTTGTCACTGCCTTCTTCAATTTCCTTCTCCTTCTGTCACTTGAACCTAAGGTGTCAGGATCCCGGAAAAAAAATTGAGAACAATTATCTCACAGAGCAGAGCATCCTTGTAATCCTGAGAGGGAACTAAAGCTGTGAATTAAAAAAAAAAAAAAAATCACCATCAAACAGCTTAAGGGAACAAGGGGTTTATTTTCTTATAATAGTCCAATTACAGTTCTTAGTCCAGCTTGACGGGACAGGAGAGCATGCGCCAATACCAGGGCCGAGGGAACTGGCCACACTATCTCTACATAATGACTGAGAGAAGGACGATCCTTACTTGCCAGACCAGCTTGTCTGGCAAAGTGTACACAAGGATGCCAACTCTCTCAACCAGCTGTCTATATTTTATTCCAGGGTCTAATCCCACCCACCATGGGCTGGACCTTCCCCACCAGCTAGAAAATCTCCTGCAGGTTTGTTCTGGGCTTAACCCAACCACTAATTCTCTACAAATGTGCCCAGAGCTCAAACCCTCAACTGTCAAGTTGACACCTGTGCCTAACTATAACAGCCTAGTAATGGTAAAAAGAGAGGATGGAATAAACCCAGAAATATCCATGAGGTATTCTCTTCTCTCACTGCACATTCTTCCAAACAGTGTCCTTGGGGCAATGTAAAGGGGAAATATAATATTAACACAATACTCTCTATGACTGGAAAGATTCTTGCTTTATTAAAATGCATACTCACCTCTGGAGGGCATATAGAAACTCCACTGACATGGGATGGCATGAGGTGGTCACATCGCCCTGTGGAACACCAAGCAAGATTGAATTTAGTGTGGTTACATTCTGTCCTAGGCAGCAATATCTTCTGATAGAAACAGATTGAATGCTTACTTTTTCATTTGAATAAAACTTTTTTAACAGTAACAAGTTTATTTTACAATTAGCAAGAATATAAACACACAACACTTCTTAATTTAAAGAAAATAAGAAAACCTTAGACAATTTCTATCGTATAAGTAAAACCTTTGCCTACAAGAAAAACCCACTTAATCATTTTGGTCATCATCCTAGTATTTTTTTTTTTTTTCCACTTGGAGACTTGGGTCCACCAGCTGTTTTTCCCATGATACACATTTGACTAAATTTAAAATTAAATTGACTGATATCCATACACACATCTTGGAGCTCTCTATATCTGGGTTCCCCACCACAAACTCATTTGGTCTCTGTTGAGATTGAGGTCTGGTCCCCAGCACCCCCTTCTGCCTCCCAGCCTGGTGATGATGTACAGGTTCACATGCGCCACTAAGAGAGAACACTGGGAGACTTTGCCTTCCCGGAACCTGCTTCTCTGGATCTCCTGACCTGGCTTCGTTCACCTTTCCAGCTTCGCTTGCATTCTGAACTCCAGCACCGAACTCTTCCAACTTTTGCAGGGCATCTGATTTCCTGTTTTCACGCTCTTGCACAAGCGGTGGCCTCTACCTGGAACACCCCTCAGCTATTTCCTTCCCCTCCTTCAAGTCTCGCTAAAGAGGTGCAGAGCCAGTTTCATGCACAGATGATCTGGGTCCTAGGAGGACCTTAAACTTGATGGAAGATTGAACTTTCTTCCTACTTGTCCAACGTTATTTAGAAAACAAACTTTGGGACCCACAGGCACAACCTTCCCTTAAATATTTTGTTATGGGGACCAGTGAGATAACTCGGCAGGAAAGGTGCCTACTTGTAAACCCGGTGACCTGAGTTTGATCCTTGCAAATCCACATGGTGGAAGGAAGAGAAACGACTTCCACAAGTTGTCCTCTAACCTCCACGTGTGCACCATGGCGTGCATGTTCTCTCTCTCTCTCTCTCCCTCCCTCCCCCCTTCCTCTTCCTCTTCCTCCTCCTCCCCTCACCTCTTTTTCCCTTCTTCTCCCTCAAGTAAATAAATAGGGTCTTCTTGTGTAGTCCAGGCTGGCTTCCAAATTTTGATTCTCTGGCTTTCAGTCTCCTAAGTGCCAAGATTATGGGTGTGTGCCACCATGTCCAGCTTTAAACTATTTGAACTGGAGTCTTGTACTTTCGTTTTGTATTGAGTTCTACAAGCCACATACAATCTTCTCCACCCGCTCACAGTACCAGGGATTGAATCAGGCTCTTGTGCGCGTTGGACGAGCGCTCTACCGCTCAGCTGCCTCCCAGCACTTCTTTGACTGTATCTGAAGCTCCTTCATGGAATAGAATTTACGTGGATAAAACCTGGAACCACAAGGTAGGCTCTGGTTTCCTTTCCTAACAGTCCTCAGTTTCTACTTGGAAGTCTGTTTCCTCTAGAGACTAAAGGTGGGCGTGGAATTTAGGCTGATCCAATCAGTCAGGCCATTCTTGTGGATTAGGTGTGGTCATGTGACCAAGCTGGTCCAATTGGAGAACATCTCAACGTGTTTGTTGGAACCCTTAACAAAAGATGTGTCCTCTTTCCTGGTGGACTTTAATGTAAAGTTCTATCCCAAGAACTGCTCTCTGCTGCCTTGATCCCACGGGGATCCAGCATTCTGGTGAAACCAACAACACAGAAGCAAGAGAGAAGAGACAAAGTAGTGGATACTGGATCAATCCTCATCTGTGGCTCATCTAATTTTTTCTGTTCTGACAGTTACCATTATGACCCAGGCTACATGAGATCTGTAGTTTCATATTTTTTTTGCATCCAGAGGCTTCCAACTGGTGTGTGTGTGTATAAGAGGGCACTTGAGTATGTATGCCTATGGAGGTCTTAAGAGTGACATCTGGAATCATCCTGAATTGTTCTACCTCCTTATTGCTTTGCCTCTGGGGTTTCCCTTCCAGGACCAGAAGTGCAGGTCACTGGCATTAAAAAAAAAAAGGGGAGGGGGGCGGGTGAAGATCTGAACGCAGGTCCTTTGGCTTGCTAGGCAAAGGCTTTGACTCCTAAGTTACCTTCCCAGGCCCCACTGGACAAATATTGTTATATATATCTTGCTCATCATAATATCCCTGATACTTATCAGAGCCTGGCATAAAAAAGATACTTGTGTTAAGGATATAGCTCAGTGACACAGTAACATGTACCCAGTCCAGTACCACAAGAGAGAGAGAAAGAGAAAGAGAAAGAGACAAAGAAAGAAAAAGAATGGAGAGAGAGAGAGAGAGAGAAAGAGAGAAAGAGACAGAGACAGAGAAAGAAAAAAAAAGAAAGGAAAGAAAAAGAAAGAAAGAAAGAAAGAAAGAAAGAGGCTGGAGAGGTGGCTCAGGGGTTAAGCCTGTGCTTTGCAGGCAGAAGGTCCTGGGTTCGGATCCTAAACCCCACATATAGACGCTGGGCGGAAGCAGGGGCGGCCTGCATTTCAGTAGCTTGTAAACTAGTCCTGGGAGGCAGGAGAAGTTTAAGGTTAACTTGGGCTATATGAGACCTTGTTAAAAAAAAAAAGAAGAAAAAAGAAAGAAAGAAAAAAAGAAAACTCAGCCCAGTCCATGGTGATGTCTACCTTCCAAATCAAAATCATTTGGTTGAAAAGACTGTTAGTTGATTTAAGAAATAGCAAAAAACATTCTTCTGAAATATGCCACTTCCTGAGGTCAGCGAGGACTGCGCCTGGCAGCAGTGACATTCTCAGTCAACAAGTCCTACACCAGCAGCACTTGTAAATTTGTGAAAGTGAATTTATCTTTTCTTTTTTTTATTTATTTTTTATTTATTCAGTTGTGCTTGTATGGTGTGCGTGTGTGTGCACGTATGTGTGTGTGTAGAACCACGGACGAATTCAGGAACCACCATGGATGCCTCCACCTCCTCCTTGTTTACTCTGCTCCGGGATTCACAGGCTCAGCCCTACCAGGACCAGAAATGTAGGCTGCCCCCACTTCTGCCTGGTGTCTATATATGGGGTCTAGGATCCGAACTCAGGATCTTCTGCCTGCAAGGCAGAGGCTTAACCCCTGAGCCACCTCTCCAGCCCCATGAATTTATCTTTTCTTGAAAGAATAAATTTTTAAATCCCTCAGTGTCCTCCTGCCTTTTAGTTTTTTGATAAATGATAGAAAGCCAGTTATCAGTTGAAACACTGATAACTTTTACAGCAAAAGAAAAATACAGAATCTGTATTGCTGGTTCTCAGAAGGAAAAAAACATTCTAATGATTGCAATGATTACCTAAACATTGCAGATCAGAAACTTGGAGCTGAGGCGTCAGCCTGTGCAGGTGGATGGTTGTGACTGTTTCCATAGAGACGCTTCACACCACATCCATGCTTCTGTGACACATGAAGCCAGTGGTGGACACTGGAGGCCGCTCTCTGAGCGCTGCTCTCAAACCCCCTTCCTCCCAAGTCTGTCCCCTGTACACAGTGTAGTCTCCTAGAAGTGCAAGTTCACCAGCCATCAATAAAAATCACAAAGTTGGTTAAAAAAAAAATTGGTGAGAGAGGTCGGAGACATAGCTCAGGGGTTAAGACTCTGTCTTGCAAGCAGAAGAACCTGAGTTCAGATCCCGGATCCCATGTATAAACCGCCAGGTGGAAACCCGTAGCAGCCTGTACTTCTGGGTCTAGTGGGAGGAGCCTAGGACACCCCGCCCCACTCAGCAAAGCAAAAAGGAGGTAGAAGCAATCCAGGATGATACAGAGACACACAGTGCCCTCTGATGTATATGTGTGTGCGCACACACACAAACTTTTAAAAAGAAAACTGGTGAGATGGCTCATTGGGTAGAGTAAGGCACATGTTCACAAACCTAGTGACTTGAGTTCAATCCCCGGAAGCCCATAGAGAGGCTCCCATGGTAGAAGTGAAGGTTTCCTCTGATCTCTACTTGTATTCCACAGCAAACATGAGTGTACCTTCTCCCCTAAACCTTCAAGTAAGATTTGAAGAAAGTTTCTGCTAGACTAATAAATAATTAGCCCATACTCTCTGGCAGAAAGGCTGGCAGGCACTATTTTATTCAGACCTGTTCGTGAATCCTTCTCTAGAGGGTCTATGGGTCTCCCCCGTCCTCTGTATTTCAAGGAATCCCACTTCCTCTTTCCTGGCTAGGGCCCAAATCCCTGGCACAGTCCAGAACAGTCACTTTGTGTTCGGTCAGTTTGGTTCATGAGGCTTCTCTTCGGCCCGTTAGCCTGAGGATTGGGAGATACAACCTAGATGGGACTCTGGCCTGGATGGCCGCTGCCTTACCCAGGAGCTACAGGCAAGTCACCTGTATTTTGAGGCTGCACTTTTGCTCTAGGGAATGGCAGCGAGGATGTGAATGGGTGACTTTAGAGGGTGACTCACGGTTACCTAGGACTCTAAGCTGCTGTGTGATATTGAGGATTTAGTCAAACCTGCAGTTTGCTTCTCTAGCAAGTATTTGTTGACAGCTTCTGCAAGCCCCACCCAGGCACTGAGAATCAGTCACAGATGTCAAACCTCCAAAGCTGGGTGTAGAGGTGTAAACCTGTCATCCCACCACTAAGGAGGCTGAGTAGGAGAATCTCAAGTCCAGAACTTGGACTACATTGTGAGAGCATGTCAGAAAGTGAGAGAGAAAGAGAGAGAGAAGGAGGGAAGGAAGGAAGGAAGGGAGGGAGGGAGGGAGGGAGGAGGGAGGGAAGGAAGGAGGAGGGGAGGGGAGAGGAAGAGAAAAATCTTGTTGGCCTCTTAACCCTTTGTTCTGAAAATCTGAGTTGTGATTTCAAAAAATCTGAAGATTTCCCAACTCTACATCTTGACCCCTGTAATTTGTTTATAGTGTCACATCCCTTATTTCCCCCACCAATTCCTGTACTTGACCTCCACAAACACTTCTAGCCTGTCAGGCTCAGTGCCCACACAAGTGGCTTTGGCCCCTTGCAAGGAGCAGTGTAAGTATATATTTGTGTTTGAATACGAATGGAGTCGATGTATGCTTAAGCAGGAAAGCAAGGATGTGGAGCACCCATGTGTAGATCTAGGAATATGGTGTTGCAAGAGCATGTGGGGGGGTCTAAGTATGTTTGAGCATTTTTTCTGAGTCTGAACATGTGAATAAATAAGTAAGTATAGTAGGACTTTTGTCTTCCTGGCATTTACATACTCTTGCCATCTTGAAATCAGAGTAGATGTCATTCCCCATGAGAGACCCTCACTAGATTAGCTCACTAAAATTCCTTCCTGGCAGAGAGGTGTGCGAATGGGGCAGTACACACAAGGTGGGGGCCTCACCTGCTCCCGTCAGTAACTCCACTTAAATGCCTGTTCACAAAGTTAGACCTGGATGGAACCATCACATTGGTTTGTTGGTGTCCTCTCTGGAATGAACAGATGCTTCATGTTTCTCCAGGAAAAGTCACAGAACAGTGATGGTTGATATCACGGTTCGATACATGAATGGCTGCAGATGGTCAAGTATGGAATGAGTTGGGGGCAGGGGGTGAGCAAGCGAGTATGCGTGGAAATGTGTCTGTGTGAACGTGTGCACACCCATTGTTTCCTGAGTCTCAGCAGACATACTGTTGCATGTATGTGAACACATGCATCCCTCAGGGCTGAAGGTAGCTCAAGTTATAAACCCTTGGTCTGATAAAGGGATGACTTTGTCCACAATCAAGGGTCCCGTGCTCAAGGGAATTGAGCATCTCCCCTCTCCAGGTTACCTCTATCCAGAAAGAGTTCTTGCAGTCTGGGGCCTGAAGCCCGCCTCCCTGCCTTCCGCTTCAGGCCAAGTACCTCCTTCTCTCCCTCAGCAGGTTTCCAGCTCAGCGTAGGCAGTGACCCGAGCAGAGAAGCAGAGGAAGGTGGCAGTCTGACATTCCAGGTGCCTTCTCAGCTATGGGGGGCAGCTCCATGGAGATGAGCAGCAGACCACGACCAGATGACTATCTGGACTTCCCTTCTTTCCTCCCCCAGCTTCCTCCAGTCAGGCTTCCTCAGCTCTGACAGGAGTCCAGCACCCCTCACAGAAACTCTCAAAACAGCATGGAGACTGGGAGCTGTAGCTCAGTGGTAGGTATTTGCCTGGTGCCCGAGGCCCTGGGCGTCCTCCCCAGCAGCAACACACACACACACACACACACACACACACACACACACACACACACACACACACACACAGTGGAGGCTAGAGGGCTGGAGAGGTGGCTCAGGGGTTAAGCCTCTGCCTTGCAGGCGGAGGGTCCTGAGTTCGGATCCTAGACCCCACATATAGATGCCGGGCGGAAGCGGAGGCGGCCTGCGCTTCTGGTCCTGGTAGGGCGGAGCCTGTGAATTCTGAGGCAGAGTAAACAAGGAGGAGGTGGAGGTGTCCATGGTGGTTCCCGAATTGGTCCATGGTTCTACACACGCGCGCACACAGGCACACACACACACACACACACACACACACACACACACGCACACACACACGCACTCGCGCACATACATACGCACAAATGCACAATTGAATAAATAATAATAATAAGAAGAAAAAGTTTAAAAAAAAGTGGAGGCTAGAAAGCCGTGAATGAGAGGGGACCAAATGGCTTCTTCCAATCAGGTGACCGGTGTTAAGTCTCTCTCCCTAGAGAATCCTGGAGGCATGAAAGATCACAACCGCCTCTTCTTGATCATATATTTCATGTGAGCCGGGGACCAAGACAGTGAAAAGACTGGGGGAGCTGGAGAACATCTCCAATCCCACCCCAAAGCAGCAGGCACTAGAGACCTTGGGGCGCACTGTCCCTCCTCAGAACAGATACCGAGGTCACCTCTGCTTCTTTGGCATTGTCTCTTGTCTCTATGCACACTGACTTCACGCCATCTAAGCGAGTAAGACCATTATCACCCCTACTCTACAGAAGACGTGAGAGTGCAGAAAGGTGAAACCAGTCAGGGATCCAGCAGAAACAAGTAGAATCCTCAGAGGGCTTCACTGAGGGTGAAGAACAGCCTCCCCGAGCGGGAGCCAGAAGAGGCAAGAGTGCCAGAGAAAAGACGCCATACCCAGACCTCTTTCCTGGCACCTCCCTCCATTCTGGCTTCCCAGCTACGCCTCCCACTTGCCACAAGCTATCTGGGACAAGAGGTGATCCCATTACTGGTGGGCAAGGTCGCGTGGTTCCAGGTTCTTGAACTTTTATTCAGTGGTGAAATGAAAGCCCACACGGATTCACATAAGGAGCAAAGAAAACTTGGATTCAGAGCAAAGTGACAGAAGAGTCAGCACACGCTGCCAGAGGGCAGTGTACCTGCATTCGTGAAGAGACTCAAGGGCGCCAGGTGCCTGGGGTCTCTTTTATGGGAACCAAAGGAAGGAGGTGTGATTTGTGTGCTTCTACTTTGATTGAAAGATTAGGTCATCTAATCACTTTTCTCTGCTGCCTGCCTTCCCACAATGCATCTGATTTTACTCATATGTGTATCCACTTATGTACATGCATAAGAAACAGGAAATTTTCCTTGATACTTGAGGACATTTTGGCTTTATTGCACATATACTCAAAACCAGTTCAGGCCAGATTGGCTCTACCATTCTTTTTATCACAATGGGCTGCATATACTTTTAAATAGAAACTGTCTAAGGTTGATGATGGTTTCCAGGGGAGAAGAGACCTATTCCATTGTTTAGAGAGGGGTGTACATGCAGCTCAAAGCAGGTAGGAGTCCATGGTTGCTAGGTAAATTGTTCAGAGTGGGAGGAGGGGGGTGGGATGCAGGCATAGTTCATCCAGGTAAAGGACCTAAGATGTCAAGTGCATTGTGAAAAGTTTGTGTGGGGGGTAGCATTTAGCCCAAACCAAATGCAGAGGCGGTGTCCCAAGTTCCTAGCTATTCCCTGTACTTGCCTGCCTTAATGCAGACCATAGAGGTTGGTTTCTTGAACACAAAGCAGGATGGAGATTGAGAATCCCACCTGGAGTCTATAGATTGGCAAGGACTGCCAGGCAGCCTAGAGTCAGGTCTACACTGGGATCTGCTGTTCTCCAGTGCGACCCTAAATCAACCTTTGGGCTCCAATTTCCTGTGACAATGTTTCCTAAGCAACCTCCACAGCCATGATGTTAAACCAGAAAAAGCTTTTTTAATTCCTGCTGCCATTAACTTTCCATTAACTCAAACTTGTTGCTGATGGCCAAAGCCCCAGGCCTAGAGACCCTCCCTGGCTCCCTGAGTCAGCCCCCCCAGCTGCTGGGGAGACACACCCCGTCCTCAGGTGTTCTACCAGCAGCTCCGTGGAGTTTCCTGGGGTCAGGCTGTACCTCAGTAGCTCCTGGTCTCCTTCCTTCTCCCCCTGACCACAATTCCCTGGACTTACTTCTCAGCTCCCTCGCCCTCTGCAACACACACTCTTCTTTGCTTTAACCAGTACCCTTCCAAATTCTTCCTTGGAAGCTCTGGGATGTCTCATGCCTCTGGGGGTCTCTATACTGGGTGGAGTAGGCTCTTTTCTTGCCTTTCCACCGCACCCAACTCTACATTACCCACAGTTCCCCAAGCTTGGGATACCACACCCAACTTTTCAGAAAAACAAAATCCAGGAGACTTAGCAGGCAAAAGGGAGCTCATTACCAGAAACTAAGGAGGAGATATGCCCCTGGGCAAGAGTGGATGGATCGCTGGCAGGAGTCGCTTCCTGCAGCTAGAGGTGCTGCAAGCTCGCAGGGAGATGGACATGCTAAAGGTGCTTGCAGTACACAGGATGCTCACTTAGAGGTACAGGAAGAATTCAGCACTGGACAAAAGATTTGGAAGGCGAACAGAGAGACATCCTGACATACTGAAAGAAAGACAGGCCCACCAAAAACACAAAGACACACAGGCAGGTTCATGAACAGGAAGCCCAAGTTCAAGTTTCAGGCAGGTGGATTTCATTCTGAGCTAGTTAGAACTAAGAAACGTGATTCCTTTCAAGGGGGCTGGAAAGAAGGCTTGATGGAAAAAAGATCAAGGGGACCTTGGGTAGGCCCTAGGCTATGGTTGCCCTCCCAAGGGGTAAGTCTCCATTTCTGCTCTGGAAGATGGAGTCCATGGAATGGAGGTGATCCTTTTGTTGCAGGAACAGGACTGACCATCCTAATGTTGTACGGTTCTTGTGTTCTGAGAGTCGAAGATTGAAACCAGAACACGGTGTGAGGATTAAGGTAGAGTTTATTAGAGGAAAGGTTGGAACTCATGGACTCCAGATGTGGAGAAACCGACTCATGACACTAGAGTGCCATGAGGGGCTAGGGTGTCAAAGATGGCTGCCAGGGCCAGGTGTATTTATACACTTAGACAAGCCTGGGAAACTGGCTTTTTCCCATTGGGGCCCAACCCAGTTGCTCTTGGACCCAGGTGGGCTAGAGATCAAGTTGTTTGATATGGAGAGCTCATCTCCATAATCCCTTCCTAGGAATGTTGGCCATTTTATCTCTGGGAAGATTGGAGTCAGTTCCTCAGCAGGGGTGTTCCGTCAGGGTGATTCCAGCAGTGGGGGGTGACCTTCAGGAATTCCAAAGATCTTCAAAGATCTTGAGAGACCCATCCCAGCATGACTGCTCTAATTCTATCTCACCTTTTCCAGCAGGAGGTAGTTTTCCTTCCAGAATTTGATAAGGGCCACACGTCCATTCAAAAGGCATTGCCTGGAGGTTGGGGAGACCGGGGAGTCTCTGCAGCCTCTGAAGCAGGCACTCGCACCCCTGCTACCCAGCTCACGTTCCCACTCACTGCTCGGGATCTTATTCAGAACCGATGCCCCCCACCCAACATATCCCCAGGGCTAGTTTTCCACAGTCGTGCATGAGGCTCTGGCTTCTTTTCTATCCCTCCCCAAAGCCCTCTAGAAGCAGGTCATAGCAAACCCGCCCCACTCCTCCTCTCTCCCTTCTCAGGAAGTTGAGAATTATGGAAGGAGAGGAATCTAAGGGAGAGGATGTTGAGTTCAAAGACCTTAAAAAAAAGTCTTCAGCATCTTCTCCTCCAATCATTCCCTCACTCCGACTTCCCTACTGTATCTTTGGTTCTGCAGAAAAAGTTGTAAGGCTATGTATAAGGCAGGATTAGAGCAGCTATGCTGGGACGGGTCTCCACGTTTTTGGAATTCTGGAAGGTCATCCCCCACTGCTGGACTCCCCCTGCTGAGGAACTGACTGGAATCCTTCCCTATGAAAGGATTATGGAGATGAGCTCTCCATATTCAACAAGCAACTTGGTCTCTAGCTCCACACAAGGCCTAAGAGCAACTGGGTTGGGCCCACTGGGAGCTAACCAATAAGAAAATGCCAGTTTCCTGGGCTTGCCTAAGTGTGTAAATATGCCTGACCCTGGCAGCCATCTTTGGCACCCTAGCCCCTCGTGACACTTGGAGTTTCTTGTTCTTTGCTGCTCATGGGTTCCACGCCTGGATTCTATGAGTTCTCGGGGCACCTGCCCCTTATGGCACTGCACGCCTGGAGTCCATGAGTTCCAGCCTTTCCTCTAATAAACTCTATCTTAATCCTCTACATGTGTTCTGGTTTCAATCTTCAACTCCGGAAAACACAAGAACCTCGTACCATTTCGTAACCACGAAGGGACTGGTCCTGCATAATATATAGAGAGAAAGTATTTACCCTCTGCTGGTCACTGTGGTAAGTCCTTTTCACATAAGGAAATTAAAGTCTAGGAAAAGAACAGGAGCGTGTCACGGTCACACATCCAGAACAGAGGCTACAATGGGCCTAGAATCTTCTAGGTTCCACTTTCCTTTAGTCTGGCACCAGAAAGCCCCCCACTGGCTGGCTAACTGTGAGATTTGAAAGAAAAGGTTGATGGAGATGAGACCATAGAGGGGCTCTGGTGGAGGGACCTCAAGGAGGAATTGATGTGGACAGAACTGAAACTTCACGCGTTTTTCCACTCTACCAGGTCTGGGAAGGGACTCTCCCTCTGGCTCAGGTCGCTTTGCATTCCAGACACGCCTCTTGGGATAAGGAAGGAGTAGAGATCCCTGAAAGAATTGCCTTTTCCCACATCTACTATGTGGGAGAAGTTCTAGCTATGTGGCCCTAAATTGGCCACCCATCCTGTCTGGGACATGACCTCTTCATCCGTGTGGGGACTGGTGAGCAAGAGTTGGCTTCACCTCTATAAAGCATATTTATGCACACCCAAGATTCTCTGGCTCCTACAGGGTTCACTCTGTAAGAGGGCTTCCCTCGTACTAAGGCAGCACGGAAGGGATACAGCAGCGAACTTCCTGGGCTCTGGTATGCCAGGTCTCCTGGTCTCCCAGGTTCTGGCTTCAGTAATGTGAACAGGAGCAAGCCTCAGACTGAAGAAATGCAGCAGAGGGGACTGGGGAACAAGATACAATTTCTGGGTTTAGGCAAGTGACTGTAGATGATAGACAAATGGAAAGCAGCGGGAATGACCTAATTCCTAGAGGGGGCTAGGAACTGATCCTAAAACAGATCAGAATGTTTCCCAAGATGAGAGCTGGCGCTTCAGAGTAAAGGTCCAGTGTAGGAAAACCCAAGAGCCTGAAAAGTAGGCAGAATGAGGGGCTACAGCATGGGGATGGGCTGGGTAGGGGAAAGACCAGAGCCTAGAAAACATGGATAAAGATGGAGGACTTAAGATTCCCCTCAAATGCTTTATTTTTAACTTTACTTACTTATTTTGAGTGTATGTGTGTGTGTGTCAGAGGGCACTGGGTGTCCCTGTAGAGGACTGAGGGTGACTTCAGAATCATGCTGGATTGCTTCTACCTCTTTTTTGCTTCACACTGTGATTTCCCAGGCTCCATCCACCAAGGCCAGAAATACGGGATGTGCCATTTCTGCTGGCATTTTTTCATGTGGGACCTGGGATCTGAACTCAAGACCTTCTGCTTGCAAGGCAGAACCTTAACCCCTGAGCCATCTCTCCAACCCTCAAATGCATTAAAAATAGATAGATAGATAGATAGATAGATAGACAAAAATTTTAAAAAGCCCTAATTTCAGTTAGGAAATAATTCCAGAGAGAATAACTGGGGCAGGCTTGGAGGGGGTAATAGCCAAAGTCTGAAAGGAGATGATGGAATCATGGAACATTATGGTCTCCCCGTCTGCCTGGGAGACGGTCTCCGCTTCTCTTTGTGCGATGCTGTGTGATACAGGGGACCAGGGGACGTCCAGAAGACTGGAAGCCCCAACCATAGAATTAAGAGCTGAACAATCAGATGCTGAACTAGTCACCTGGGAGTTTGCAGCCAAACATGCTGAAACTCCATTGTAGACCCCAGAAAGCCAGACCAAACAAAAAGGAATTTGTACAATTTGTAAAATTTTTATTTTATTTTTATAAAAAAGGGCAAGAGTATATTGTGAGCGGGAGGTTAAAGGAAGGAAAACCCCTTTTTAAATTGGAGTCTCCTTACCCCATCCCTAAGACTGTAACATCCGCTATGTATATTTATTTAAAAAAAAAAGCAAACATGAAACTCACAACCTGGACTTCATCCTCCCAGTGCTTATGTTAGAACAGAAACATGTTACACAACTACTCAGGAATACCATAGCGGCAAACTGTCAACTGTGGCTCCCTCATCCCAGTCCCCTCCCCCAAGCTTAGAGAAGCCCCACGTAGTCAAAGGGCGGACATCAGAGACTCAGATACACACACATCTGGACCTGCTCCCATGTGAAGTCCCTGAGACATGCATATCCTGGCGCCTTCCACTGAAGCACTAGACCGTTTGAAAAGTTTGGTCCCTTGTCCTAATATCTGGAAAAGCATATGTGCTTATACAATGCACGCATATGTATACACATGCACTTCTCTCTTTCTCTCTCTCTCTCTCTCACACACACACACACACACACACCACTGCTCAATCTCTGCCTTTGGAAGACAAAAAGATAAAGGATGTCCGGGCCTATTCTCTCTCCCTCCTGTGATTAAGGATGAGGCCATAATGTCCTATCTGGCAGGGTCCAGTAGAAATCTGGCAAGGACTGTCCAGTAGGTTAAGGTATATAGGGAGTTTCTTAGCCTGCAACGAGGATCGCAAGGGGGCTTCTAGGGAGCAGCCCCCCACAGTCAGTCAGATGCTCAGAGGAGAGCAGTGAGGGACGGGTGCTGGCTCTTCAGATCTGCTCCTTGTGCTTCACGTGGGCCAGCTTCACGTTCTCTGCCTCCGTGGAGGGAGGGGGCTGCTCCAGGTGGCAACCGATCATGAGTTGGTACACAAAGACGCCAGCAATGGAGCCCAGGAGTGGAGAGACGATGGGGACCCACCACCAGTGCCGGCCCGTCCTAGAGGACAAACAGATGCAGATAAAGCAGGGCAGAGGACGGATGGGCTGGGCAAGCTGGGGTGGAGGTGGGGGTGCTGTACTCACGTGAAGACCTCTGAACCCCAGCCAGCCAGGGCTGTAAAAAGGCGGGGACCAAAGTCCCTCGCAGGGTTGACGGCATAGCCAGAGTTGAAGCCCATGGAAGTCCCAATGACCAGGACCACGAGGCCCACGGTGAAGGCCTCCAGGCCTCGGGGGACGGGGTTGTTGCAGGGGTCAACAATGGCCAGCACACACACGATGAGGGAAGCTGTGCCTATGAACTGGAAAGTGGGGAGAATAGTGTTAGGGATCCCCCTCTCCTTCCTCCGACCCTCCTTCCAAAGCAGGGACGCTAGGATGTTTTCGAGCCTGGGAGTTCAAGGAGCCCCATGCTTCATAAAAGACCTGCCACCATGTTCTGAGCCGTGGGCTAGGAACTGAGAAATTCTGCTCTCAAAGAGTTTGGTTCTCCCTTTTCCCCCCATCCCCCATCGAGCTAGCCCACGAGCAGACAGGGAACCTCGGTCCTCCCACTGTGTTCTCCTCAGCCTCATACCCAGGTCATACCTGGTCAAAGAAGCCATTGACCGTGTTCAAGTGTCCAGAGGGGTAGGTGGCAAAGATGCCAGCTGTGCCGTTGGGGCCAGATACGACCAGTTCATTGTTGGCGAAGCCCCAGATTGCATCTGGTGACAGATTAGACCCAGAGTGGTGAGGGCATCGCTTCCCCTTTCAGGCCTGTCCTTTCCACCCTCCCAAGGATCATAGGGGAACGTATTACTTCAGAGAAACAGGGGTGGGGTGCATGGAAAGCCTGAGATTCTGTGGTTGCCAAACTCGTTTCTTTCCCTTTGTGCCCCCCCACCTGGGGCTTCGGTGTGAATGAGTGAGTCATGTGCCCCAGGCCTGGGCAGGCCCTAACTGTCTGTCATCAACAGGTTTGGTGCCAACAGGTCCTGAGCCCAGGGAGGGGGCAGTGTAGATGAAGGGTGGTGTGTGGAATGCTTACCAAAGTACAATCCAAAAACGATCCCAGCACCCAAGAAGGCTCCCAGTGTCTGAGCCAGTGCATAGACGGGCAGTTTGATCCAGGGCTCACGTGCCAAGAAACACATGGCAAAAGTCACAGCTGGATTCAGGTGGGCCCCTAGGGAAAGGAGATAGAACCTATTACCTATAGTCTACCCCCGTGGGGAAGCCAGGGTTCTCCTCTCTAGCCTCAGTAAGGGGTACAGGAAGGCTTTCTTGGCCAGGATGGCTCTTGGACTATGTAATAGGCAAGCTCTGATAATCTTGAATTCCAAGGTAAGAGTCAAAGGTTCTATCAAGTATCTGTTACCCACATCTCCCAAGGGCCCAAAGCTCAAAGCACTACAGGGACCTACCCTTAGGAATATCCACTCCCACCCTGCTCCCCTGGAGGTGGGTAGGGTCAAGGCCTTACCAGACACCTGGCCAGCCACTAGGATGGCTAGAGTGACAGCAAAGCCGAAGGCCAGGTTGATGGTGAGGAAGCCACCGTGGGTGCCTCGGCTGAGGACCACCTGGGCCACAGAGCTGCAGCCAAACATCTGTGACAGGAAACAGAACAAGGCAGAGGAGGTTGAGGCCCAGTAGCTCCCACTCCAGCAGGAGAAAGTGAAGCCCACAATATGCCGCCTGCTCGCCACAGGTTGCCCTTCTGTTGCTATTTTGCATGCCCTTCGCCCCCTTGGGTTCCAGCTCTAATACGGAGGGTCCTATGGAAGAGGCTGGAAGTAGGTCTATGACTGATTCTTTTTCACTCTCACCCTCCCTGACTCATCTCCTGGTGGGGACCCCTAGGTTTCCCACTCTGATTCCAAGGCCCTTAATGGGATCTAAGTGGCTCCTCATTCTAGTTCCAGAGCAGAGAATGAGATCAATTCTAAACCTTCTGTCTGGGACAGAGGCGGGGGCGGGGAGGCTAAAAAAGACTAGGGTCCTTGGTGCTCTATGCTCAAATGTGGGAACACTTTTCACCACCCCAGTCTGTAGTCCCCATTCTCTGAAGTTGCTCCAGCCTAGCTCTCTTTGACTGTCCTTCGCACTCCTCCATAACTAAAAAAGTAATACGCTGGCCCAGCAGCTATGCAACTATACTGATGACCCATTTATTCTAATGCCTGTGTGCTGAGTTGTCAAACACTGATTATCATCCCTCAAAAGAAGCCAGGAAGCCAGTGATAACGGTGCAGGGCAAAGGTGTGCAGGCAGGTAAGAGTAAAGATCAGAGACTGAGGAGGGTATGGGGAGGGGTCTGTGAAGGTCTGGGGCACTCTGCCCAGCCCAGAGGTCCTGGCATTAGCTCTTTGCCTGCCTGAGGCCCAGACCTGGCTCCAGCCCAAGAGGTCTTGGAGGGAGGAGCTGTCAGAGCCAGTTCCACCACCTTAGGGCTAATCTTCCTCTTCCTTCTCCACCCTCACCATACCCCCAGGTTCTTGGCCAGCCCCCTACCTCCACCCTACTAGGTACCTCAAGAAAGGGGCTTCCCTCTACCCAAAGTCATCCCAGATTCTGCCCCTGCAAAGCTCTAGGTCCTTAATACACAGACAGAGGTGTGCAAACAGGTCCTCCCCTAGCCCACAGGATCCCCCAAACCTGATCCCTACTATTCAGATAGCCCTAGAGGCGCTGCTGTTCACCGACACCTGATGCCTTACATCTACCTGAGCCTGAAAGCCTTCACCACAAATCCAGCACCCTCATTTTGTGCTCTGGGATAAGCCAAATGATCCCGAGTTCAGTGAGCACCGCCTTTTCCTTTCATAGGGGAGATGATCTGAGACTTGGGAAGGGATAAGGAGGTCCCTCTATGAAAGAGGAAAACATCCTTTCTTGTCCTGGTCACTCCAAACAAGTGGCAGGACCTATGAATCAGATAGGGAGTGAGCTCTGAATAGGGTGATAAATGCCATCTTCCACTCCCTTCTTGGCACAGGGGAGAGAGGGAATGGGGACAACTGATAGGGCCACTAGTCCTATGAAGCCAGAAGAAACCAGTTCTATTTACCCCCTCTTTCAGCTTCCTAGGCCTCCCGAGGCCCACTGGTCTATACTACCTAGTAGTGGGAGTAACCTACTCACTGTAAGAGCAACGGAATTCAGAGGAAACAGAAAAACAAAGCGTAACCACATCAATGACTGAAAATCAGAGAAACTGGGACAGGAAATGGAGGCCAAACCCGTGCATCTGTCAGACCCAAGAAGTGCACAGGTAAAGAATGACTGGGGGGGCATGTGAACTGTTGTAATTAAGGAGCAGTGGACCTAGCAGAAGCTCAGGCAGGGAGGATCGTCCCCGGGGAAACCCGGGGGTAACTGAGAGACCGGTAGTTAACAGTCGGGGAGTAACTCAAGGGTCACCAAACTTCTGCAAGTTGGCATGCTCCATCTGGGAAATGGTCGGGGCCTCAAATCTGATGGCAGAAGGGGAATACATTTAAAGACCCCAGGACCTGTTAGGCAGCTTGCTTCCAGTCTCCTGACTTCACACCGTTCCTTTCTTCCCACTCTGCTGTTTGCAGCCCGTGGGGCCCGCGCCCTCTGTCCCCACATGCGGTAAACTGTCCTCGCTTCACTGCAACTTTTGGACTTTCTGAGGCTTAATTATTCATTAGGGGCCAGGCATCCTCCAAGACCCAAGGAGCCTAATAGGGTCCATTTGTTTCTGCCTTTCACAGGCCTCTCTAGAGCTGGAGCTTTGGGAAGCTGGAAGCAGGGAGCGCGCTGTGGAGGCAAGAGAAAGAATCTGGAGCTTCCAGACTGCAGCGGTGACCTTTCTCCTGGCCCGTGGACTGGGTCACCAGTGAGAAGGTAAAAGAACGGAGCTCTCTCGCTGGAAGTAACAGCTGTCGTTCTGGTGTCAGGGATTTGGGATCACAACTGTAGGACAAAGATTAGCTTGACTCTGGGGGGTTAACCCTGGGGGAGGGGGGTCAGGGCTGTTTTCCAACACAGCCTTTTCGGTTGAACAGGGAATTGGGGGGCGACGGGGGCTGGAAGGAGACGGGTCTGCCCCCACTCACCACGAGGATGAGGGTCCCCAGGCACTCCGCCAGCGCCTGGCGGAGCAGCCGGTAGCGGATGTGCAGCATCTCCCCGCAGCGGTTCACTAGCTCCTTCTGTCGACCCATGGCGAAGGCAGGCGGCGGCGCGGGCGGGCGGGAAACGGCAGGCGGACGACACCAGGCTTGGGGAGCAGCGGCCAGAACCCCTGGTGGCGCCCTTTATAGGCGCATGGGAGGCCGCCCCGCCCGCGGAGCCCTGCGGGGGCGGAGTGTGCCGCCCCGCCTTAGCCCCGGGGCGCCGGAGGGGACGCGGGTCCCGAGAAGCTGGTCGGAAAGGTTGCGAGGAGCTCGGAGGGAAGGATGGGTCGGTCCTCGAGGACACTTAGCAGAGGGAGTGGTAGGGGCTGGGAGAGGACTGCAAAGAATCCGGAGAAGTGGGCCATGTGCGAGAGAAAGAGACCTCCTGAGTACCCTCACAGTAAGCAGTGTGGGCACCCCCAAACCTGCAGGTGGGGAAAGATGTGGCAGAAGGAAAGAAACCTTTCCCAGCTCCACACTATGACTGTATCCACGTCCTCAGTCAAATGACTGGAGGAAGGAAGCTTGGATCCCAAGAAGCGGCTCTCACACAAACCAGACCCTGGTGGGCACACGTGGGCCAAGTTCTAGCCAGAGTTAGGAACATGCCACTTTTGTTTGTGTTGGACAGTTCTATCCCTAACTATGCGCACACGGTTAGTGTATGTCCCCTGTGCTCCCCTGGCTGCGCACATGCATTCAAACATTGCTGGGTTAACTGAGCTTTCACACACGTGTACCTGCGTGCATCGTTCACCTGACTCGGGAGGCTGAGCTCTAGTTGCCCTGACCTGGCACATGCTGCTTCGTGCTGGCAGGGTGAGTTCTAGCTGTTTTTAACTCTCCTTTTTCATCCGGGCTAGTCTCCTGATTTAGAATATCTGCACCTTTAAAGGATTGAACTGTATAGAAAGATTTCATCAAACAGGCCATTGCTCTAAAAGTTAAAGCAGGAAGATTGGGGAATTTGAAAGCAGCCTGATCTATGTAAGAGACCCTGTCACAAAAGGGAGTTTGCCGGGACTGGCGAGATAGCTCAGTAGCTGGAAAGCCTGCTGTTTCCCAAAAGTTATCCTTTGACCTCCTCTGAGTGCTTTATAAACAAACAAACAAACAAACAAATAATTTGTGGAACAAAAAAGAGTTTGCCAACTAGTTGAGAGATTGAGTCGGGAGGAAGAATTGAAAGTTGCAGGTGTGCCTGCCCTGCAGAGTGAGTTCAAAACCAAGCTGAGCAATTTAGTGAGACCCTGTCTCAAAAACATACTGGAGATGTAGCTCGGCGGTACAGCCCTTGTCTAGCAGTTGTGAAGTTCTAGGTTAATTCCTAGCACTTTTTTTAAAAGTGGTACGGAGAGAGTGTACAAAGTCAGGTGTGGTAGCTCGTGCCTGTAATCCCAGCACTTGAGAGATGATAGAGGCAGCAAGATCAATTCAGCCTCACCTGCTGAGAAATGCCAAGCCAGTCTGGGCTTCATTAGACCTCAGCTCAAAACACCAGAGGAAGACAGAGAGGGAGAAGCAGAGAACTAAGCCGGTCCTTACAGAGAAGGAGAAGCAGAGAACTAAGCTGGTCCTGTCAGCTTCGACAGGGAGATCAGAAGGCAACATTTTTCTTTCTTTCTTTCTTTCTTTCTTTCTTTCTTTCTTTCTTTCTTTCTTTCTTTCTTTCTTTCTTTCTTTCTTTCTTTCTTTTATTTTTTTCTCTTTCTTTCTTTCTTTCTTCCTTTCTTCCTTTCTTTCTCTTTTCTTTTTTCTTTCTTTCTCTTTTTCTCTCTTTCTCTCTTTATGTCTTTTTCTTTCTCTCTTTTTCTTTCTTTTTTTTCTTTTTCTCTCTCTCTTTTTCTTTCTGTCTTTCTCTTTCTTTCTGTCTTTTTCTTTCTCTCTATCTTTCTCTCTCTCTCTTTCTTTCTCTCTCTCTCTTTCTTTCTTTCTCTCTCTTTCTCTCTTTCTCTTTCTCTCTTTCTTTCTCTCTTTCTTTCTCTTTTTCTTTCTTTCTTTCTTTCTTTCTTTCTTTCTTTCTTTCTTTCTTTCTTTCTTTCTTTCTTTCTTTCTTTCTTTCTTTCTTTCTTTCTTTCTTTCTTTCTTTCTTTCTGAGCCCATCTTGCTACACACACACCCAATGCTTCATTTACTTCTTTTCTTTTTTTCTGTTGTTGTTGTTTTGTTTATTTATTGTATCCCCGGCTGGCCTCAAACTCCCTCTGTAGCTGAGAATGAATTTGAACTTCCCATGCTCCTGCCTCTGCCTCCTGAGCGCTAGAATCATGGGCATGTAGTAGTGTGCCTAATTTATGGCTAATTTATGACTCCTGGGATGGAACTGAGCTCTGGCCCCAATCTGGTTCTTTATTTGACTGATTTGCTTTTTTTTTTTTTTTTTTAAGATGTCACTTTAGCCAGTTGGTCTCAAGCTCTACTCGATCCTCCCTGCCTTAACCTCCCAGGTGCTGGATGACAGGTGGGAGCCAACATGCACACCCAAACCCCCCCCCCCCCCCCGCCTTTTTATTTGCGACACAAACACTTTACCCCAAGCTAGCCTTGAATTCACTGTATAGCCCAGGCTGGCTTCCCACTGTCAGCAGTCCTTCCGCCTAACCTTCTAAGTGCTGGAATTACAGACTTGTACCATCATACCTAGCTCCATGCTACATTTCATAATCAGGAAGTAGGGCCACTTACATAGAGCTGTACAAGGCCCTGGGTGGGTTTGCTCTCCAGCACCAAAAAGAAAAGAATTATCAGGAAACAGTCCTGCTAGCCTGGGCCTTGCTCCTGTAGGACGGGAGAAGAACATGCTCTCCACCCTCAGTCAGTATGGAAGTATTGCCAAGAGAGACCAAAGAAGCTACATTTTTCCAGAAGGACTTAATGGCTGTCAAAAATGAAGATTCCCATGTGTGAGGTATGATGGTGCATGCCTATCTATGATCCCAGCACTTAGTAGGAGATCAGGAGTCACTGAGACCCTGGGGCGGGGGTGGGGGCGATTTCTAGTCATATAGGTAGTTCATGCCCAAAGAGATAAGGTTTAGCAATACAAGTAAGGTGGATTCACAGTAGTGCAAGTACATACATGTCCACATACACGTGCACACATATACCTGTACATACCTATACACTCCACAGCTCATAATCACACTCTTGCCTATAGACCTAAGGATCTCATTCACATGCATGTCTGTCCTGCACTTAGGCGCATATGAAACCCACACACAAAGCTTCCCATGGTCCTTGACCCTAAAAGATGCACCTTTTTAAGGACACCCCCTCCCCCCTGGGCTGGGAGGTCCCGTGGTGAATCAGGCAGCCATCACTGAGTTCTTGCCTGCTGGCCTTATTGCCAGCCTGTGACTCAAGACAGAACCCTAGACTTCTGGTGCCAGGATTCCAACCGCAGTTTGTGAGAGTGGGGGAACACCCCCAGCCAAGGCTGCTGTCTGCTCTCCACCTCTCGGGTGTACTTCTCAGCCCCTCACCGCCTTAAGTGGACCTGCAAAGGCCATACAGGGCAGAAATTCCTCAATACAGAAAGAAGACAGAAATCCCAGCCCATAGCACCCCATCTTTACCCTGCCCATCCTGGGTCTGCTTCTAGCAGAGATTTGCTAGAAGTCAGAGCAGGGGAGGAAGCAAGCACAGTGAGGACTTCGTACACATGCACCGACATCAACTCACAGAGCAGTACATGAGGAGGGGGTAGGTCACAGCACAGCCCTGCGTATGAATATCTTGTCCAATTAAGCTACATTACAGGTGAATAGCTGCGTTTACTCATTTGTCTGTCTAATCCTCGGTCTGCAGTTTACCATAGAGTTACCTTTTGACTCTCTCCAATGGATGTAGCCCCATCCACCAAACTTGGCAAGTGAAACAAGGGCTGGGCCCCAAGCCCCTTATTTCCATTGTCTCTTCAATCAGGGCCCAGCACACAAGACTGTGACTCCATGTGGCCCCAACAAACTTATTCATATTTACAACCAGGGTCTACACACATGTCCATATCTATGCCTGTTAGGATATTAGAGTCAGAGCTGAGAAGGTCTGATTAGATGGATCATCATGATCTTTAGAAGACAGGACAGGACCCTGCATGGAGAAGGGAAAGGATATGATTCTATTTGCATCACATTGGATGAAAGAGGGATTGGGGGGTATCTGAACAGTTGTGCCTAGTAGGTCTAAGTGTGCAACCAAAGTAGTGGTCCCTCATAATTGCTGAATGACTCCGGGGGTGCTATTACCCTAGTAGTCAATGTGGTTGTTACCGCCTAGAAGAGAAAGCAGAAGAGCTCATAGGCTTCCATTGAAGAGACAGCCTGACACCATCCCAGCCTTTCGATTCACACGGCCTACCGGAGACTCTGGGCTCCCTACTGTGTTTTGCGAAGGACAGCCAGGGCTGAGTACAGGCTGCTGACCAGGCCTTCTGAGAATTCTGGGGAGGCAGATGAGAAGCACCCCCTTCCTCCTCAGGGTTTCCTGAGCAAGGCCTGTGTCTCACCTGGGCGGGAGGCTGAGCCAAGGAAGGGGCCAAGCAGCACATCCTCCTGTGGGAGGCCATGACTCCTTTAAGGTCAGAGCGGGAGGAGTGGGTTCCCAGCTGAGGGAGGAGCTAAAGATGCAAGTCCCAGCCCGCTGGACCAGAGGGGCTGGCTGGGCCTTTAGGGATGAGGGTGACACACCCTTCATTTCCTGCCCCCCTCGTCATTTTTTTTTTTTTTTTTACTAGAGTGAGAACAACCCAAACCAGCAAAGAAGGCCTTTCTGTCAGTAAGTCAGAGACGGGGTATTAAATATTAAATATATTTTAAAATTCATTTGGAGTCCCCCAAGATCTCCTCACTACCAGTCCAGTATTCTTTTCCAGAGCATTAAGAGTGGAGTGAGGGAAAGACAGAGCAAAAACAGACATGCCAGCATTTTCTTTTTAAAAAATATTCATTCATTCATTTATTCTATTGGGGGAGGGCATTGTGTGTATCTGTGGAGGCACAAGGGAACTTCGGGAATCATCCTGGATTGGTTCTATCTCCTTTTTGCTTTGCTGTGTGATTCTGCCTTCCAGAGTCAGAAGTTCAGGCTACTGTCATTTACACCTGACTTTTTTTTTTTTTTTATTCTATTATGTGTGTGTGTGTGTGTGTGTGTAGGAGCACTGTCGAATTCAGGAACCACCATGGACTGCCTCCACCTCCTCCTTGTTTACTCCGCCCCCATTCATGGGCTCCGCCCTATCAGGACCAGAAATGCAGTCTGCCCCCCCTTCCTTTTCTGCCCGGGGTCTATATGTAGGTCTAGGATCCGAACTCAGGACCTTCCACATTCAAGGCAGAGGTTTAACCCCTGAGCCACCTCTCCAGCCCCTACACCTGACATTTTTACGGGCAACTGGAATTCGAATTCAGGTGTGAGGTGGAATCTTAACCCCTGAGGCATCTCTCTAGCCCACACACCAGCATTTTTAAGTGTCCAAAGCACTTCTCACCTTGCAAAACAACATCCAGAAGTGAGTATAATCTCCCTGTCTTACAAATGACTGAGTCAAAGACCAAAAGGAAGCAAGAGAAGGTACTACCTGAATTCACTCAGCTACCGAGCATTAGGCTGAAATTCAAACCCCATATGGGAACCTGGGAGGATATGTGAAGGGGTCAGAAAGGAGAGAATCATGGGCCTGAAGCACAGTGGGGAGCAGGGAGCCAGGACTTAGAATCCATGGGGTTTTTCTTTGCTCAGCCCCCTTTCCAGAGTGCTCCCCCTTCAGACACTATTCTTCTTTGGTTCTAGTGTTCAGGGTTGGGAAGAGATTGACTCTAAGTTGAAATGGGGAGCGGAGAACCGAGGTGAATCACCCTGTTATGAGCGTCCCTAGCCTTGGGGCCTGGTGGGGCTGTTCCTTCCCCCCAGTGCTTACAGAGTTACCCCATCTCTCAACAGGAGATGTGGCCCGGAGTCCCTGAATACAATACCTCCTTGGGCACCTCCCGACAGATATCTGCTTAGTCCTGGGGGGGGTGGGAAGGGGAAAAAGCAATCTACCATTTAGCCTATATTCTCCAGATTCTGAGTTCACCCCTTGGTGACACCCCTGGTGTCATCAGTAGCCTTAGAGGGTGAGGACAATGCAAGGTCAGAGTGAAGCAGCCGAGGGGTGGGACTGAGGCCTAGACTCCTCCTAGCAGGAAGAGATGGGGGTCCTGAGGACTAGGCTGCTGCGGCCCTAGAGACCACCAGATCCAGGATCAGCGCATCAAACCTGACTCGGTCACTGCTCCCTAGAGGACCCTAAGAGTCTCGTTTCTTCATTCCAATGAAAGTTTCAGTTGGAAGCACCTCTGGGGCCTCCGTAAGGCTCAGGCAAGACTGAGGTTTTGTGGTAGTTGCTGCTCAGCTCCGTCCACTCTTGAAGTGTGTGTTCTTCCATTTTACAAATCTTTGATGCTAAACCTGCTCACTTTTCTGAATTTTCATTTAAAAAGAAACACAATCATTCCTTTTCCCTCTGTCTCTCTTCTCCATCCCTCCCTCCCTTTTTATGTATTTATTCATTTATCTATCATGTTCTTGAGTGTGTGCATATACACATGCATGTGGGAGAAGGTTAAAGGACAGTTTGCAAGAGTTGGTTCTCTCCTTATACAATCTGGGGCCCAAAGATCATACTCAGGTCATTGGGCTTTGCCCACCGAGCCATCTTGCTGTCTGTCCCCACCTCCCACCCCCCACTGCCATCTCTTCTTTGAATGCCAGTCAAAATCCTAAGTGTGCTTGCCTCTGTCACTCCGGATTTCTTTTTTTTTTTTTTTTTTTTTAATTAAAAATTTAATTATACATTTTAAAAATTTTTTACCAGTTCCCTCCCTCCCCCCTCCTCCCCCTCCCCTTCCCCCAGTGCCTCCCCCCCAATTCCCAGAGAGTCCTTTATTGTGTACGCCTAACTCTCCATTGGGTCCTCCTCTCCGATGACATATAAGGACCCAGTGGCATTTCCATAAGCCCTTTCTCTTGTTCCCCTTAAGCATAAGATCACTGCTATGGCTGTCAATCCCTTGCCTCCAGGGGTCTCGGTGCCCTTAACAGATGCTAGACTTTATGAGGGCAACAGTGCGCTGGACATTGCGCAGGGCATGCAAAGTCCCATTATGATTGCTTTGGCCCCAACTATTGTTGAGAATCTTGCAAATCGTTGCTCCTCCCATCCTTTTGCTCTTACAATCTTACCGCCCCCTCTTCCGCAAATGTCCCTGAGCTCCAGGATGGGGAGAGATTAGGCTGGCCTAGTTCTATGTGATTGATATAGAGTCTCTGAACACTCCGGATTTCTTGATGTCTTCTCTGAAGACCTCCATCCCCAACCTCTTTCTACAGCTGCTTGTGGACCACCATTACTGACCCTCACTCAAAAAGGGACGACTTTCTCTTGTCTTGTTCATCTTCCTCTCCTAGAAGCTGTCAAGATATACAGCCGCCTGCCCTGTTTCCCTCAGCCTCTAATAACATGATCCTCAAGCTTAGGAAAAAAGTATATTCTTGTTTATTCCTTGCTCTGATTAAACTCTTAAGTTCTCACTCTTAGGGAACAAAGGGGGAATATTTCAGACTTCAAGCACTGTACTACATACAATCACTGAGGCAGGAAAGTGCCATGCCCTCAAAGCTGGAAGTTAATCCATAGTCACACTTCTTCATGTATGAATATCCATGCCCAGCCAGATGCAAGTTTAGCTATGTGTGTGTGTGTGTGTGTGTGTGTGTGTGTGTGTGTGCGCGCGCGCGTCTGTCCCTGGGGTAGAGGGGTAACCATGTGTGCATCTGGACGCCTAAGAAGGTTCTGTTCTGCGTGCATATTTATGTGTGGTCCTGCCTAGGCCTGGCTGTGGGTCTGAGACTGCTGTTTAGTTAGCCCAGAGAGAGACTGGGGGTCTGGAGACTAACTACTAAACATTTGGGCCTGCCTCCAGAGGAAGACAAGTTAGCGACATGGAGTTGACACAGACTAGGCCATCCCTGAAAAACAGGCCTAGAGTGTTCTGGAGAGCTCTAGCTTACATCTCAGGGACCAAGGACCCCTAGATTAACAGTTTTTAGATTTCCCCTCTCCTTCTTTGCAGGCAGGAAAGTTTCTGGGAGAAGTCAGGCCCAAAGGTAGAGGAAGAAAGAAGAGAAAGTTTATAAGTATTTTTAGTGGTCCAAACCAAGACAGAGAGCAATGGCTTGTCTTTTGCATCCAGGAAGAGAAGAGAAAGCATCCTTTGGACTGGGCCAATCAATGGGCTTCCTAGCGAAGAGACTATTTGGCTGAGACTGTATTTCATGGAAGGTTTTCCAGGTGAGAGACTTGGCGATTGCCTTTCTGGGCGAGGAGGGAATAGCCACAGCGAAGCTTGGGAAAGAGATAGGTGGTTTGAAAAGGGTCTCGGGTCCTAAACTCACTGGGGAGGCAGGCGGTATCTGCTCTGATCCCCAGGGCTCTGAAAAAGTCCTCACAGAGACTACTTCAGCTGGAGGTGGGAAAAAGGAGACCCCGGGGTTAGAGCCTGCACCCCACTCCTGCGAAGCTTTTACACCGAGGTTCAGGTACTAGCAACAGTAGTGAATAGAAGCTGTGATGTAAGCGTTTGCATAGGGAAGGGCGCCTCCAGCTGTTGAGTGGAGGATGGGTTGGAAAGAGAGAGACTAAGGCTGTAGAAGATGGCTCAGGGGTTAAAACTCTGCCTCTCAAGCAGAAGGTCCTGTGTTCAGATCCCAGATCCTGTGTAAGAATGCTGGATGGAAATGATAGACACCTATGTTTCTGGCCCTGGAAGGCAGAGCCTAAGAAACCCCCACAGCAAAGCAAAAAGGAGGTAGAGAAATTCAGGATGATTCTGGAAGTCACAGGCACACACTGTCCTCTTCTACACAGCCTTCCAAAAAAGGTTATGTGTGAGAGGCCCGGTTACTCTTCCTTCATCCCAGCCCCAGCTAATTACAGGGCAGCCACCAGCCTTTGCCCAAAGGGAGAGGAGTCATAGAGGAAGGATCCTGGGGAACTGACAGGGTACAGCAGGAGATTCTGCAATTTGAGAGCTCAGAAATGACTTCTGAGGGTCTCTAGCTCTGGGGTCAGTGGGATCTGGGCTGTGGAGAGATCCAATAGGTTGGGAATGGGGGCCAGTGTTATGGAGGAAGATTAGGAAAAGGCTGGGATGTCATAACTCTGTTTTTTTTTAATCTGTACTTGCTAACTGTCAAATAGAACAGGGACGGCATCTCAATGCTCCCCTTGAGTCAAAGTCCAGCTTGACCTCCTCGGTCCTTGGGAACCTCAAGCAAGCCCTGTCCCGGGGGAGTGTCTAGCCTTAGAGAGAAGAGGAGAGTTGTGTTGTACTTTTGAGGGGCAGAAGTTTAGGCTTCTGGTGAGGCAGATTCAAGCATCCACGCTCTGCCCGTGTCCTTGGCCTGTCGTTTATTCTTCCTCCCTTGACCTCACCCCTGTGCCCCATGAAGGGCAGACTCAGCAGCACCACAGCACCTCTGTAACTTTACTCCTAACTCCGTGCTTCCCTGGACAAGTTCCTACAAGGCTGAACCTCACATAAACCAGAAAAACTATCCTCCCCACCCACCTCTCATAAGCTGTGGAGCCGGTAGAAGGCTCCTCTGGAACACCCCTCTCCTTGGTTCTTGGTTCCCTGGGGCACTCGGTAGCAGGGGGATGGGAGGATTGGTTTTCCCTGTGCACGGTAGGGGTGACTCAGTGCCCCAAGCATCCCCTCTCCCTTATCACTCACCTGGATTAATCTCTGACTCACAAAACAAGCACCGGATGTTGCACGGGGTGTGGGGGGGTGACATGTATATTGGGGAGTGAGTGGCCGGTTAGCAGAAATCTAAATAGAATAAGGACAGAGCAATCCTTCAGACTTAGTTGAGTGTAACCTGATTCATGGATCCCTAGATTTTGGGGGGTCTTGCTCTCTTTTCTCTAAAGTAAGGAGCTTGAATAGAAGAACATGGCATCTTCAGGCAAAAGGATTCTGGCTCGTTGGTACCTCAGCCAGAAAAAAGGGATTACCAAACTGAAGAGGGTTGAACTGAAGAGGGTTAGAAAGTCAGAACTCTGAAAACAGGAATGCCCTCCCTTCCAAAAGGAGAAGCTTTACTTAAAGCCACAAGCAGGAATTTAGGATTCCTAGCTCCTACTTAGGAGCTCTTTTTCTTCTCCTGACCTGTTCTCCAAAAACAGATTTCCCCTTTGTAGCAAACCATAGTCGGAGGAAAAACAAAACAAAACCAAACCAACAAAACCCCTATGAGCACACAGACTAGCAGAGAGATGCGTGCTCGTTCGTGCACATGGAACAGAAACATCGTGCTACACGTTGGACTTCCAACCCATCTAGATCCACCTGCAGCGAAGAGCATGCAGCCCCCCCCCCACTATCCCTAGTACCCCTACACCACGCTTCCTGTGATGCTCCCTTCCTCTCCCCTTCCCTTTCCTTCTTTCCCCTTCTCTAAAGGTTCCTGCTCGGGCCTCAGCCTAAGCCTGGGTACTTCCTTCTCCAGCACCCGGGTGAGCTGGAACCTGAATGGCCAGATCAGCATCCTCTTGGGCTACACAGCAAAAAGCAGGGTAGTCATCTCCTTCCTTACCTACCTTCCAAAGAAAAATCTAGTAAAAACAGGTTGGAGCTGTCTCGTGAGGGATTTAAATGAATGCCCCGGCTCAGACCAGAGCAGTGTGCAAGAAGGGATGGTGCGGTACCATGAATGTCTCAGTCCTCTGCCTTTGAAATATGGGCACTGGGCACTTAACAAAGCCATCACTGTCCATTCTACAGACATGGGGAGTGAGTCCAGCCAAGAGGAGGTCTTTCCCGATGACTGGATACTGGTATCTAAATTCCTTAGAGCTCCTCCCTGGAAACCTATGCCTGAAGCAGATTTCATCCCTTCCTCCGCCTGGATTGTCCAGACTGAGTTTGTGAAGGGCCTGCAGCTGCCCTGGGGATGAAACAGAGAAAGTTTAAAGCGGCCCCAGAGTCCATAGAGGGACTGTGCAGAAATAGGCCAAGGAACCAACAGTGAGGAAGGCAGAGAAAAGCCACGGGTGACCACGACCCATAGGCTGCGGTGCTAGAGCGCATTGAGACTCATCCACAAACGATGCCAACGAATGTATTCTCCGTGCCCATCTTCGCTTTGGGCTGAGATGATCGTAAGGATGGGAAGAAGTCCAGAGACAAAAATTAAGAGTCCAGAGTTCTTCTATGTGGCTTCCCACATAGTTCACTGGCCAAGTGTCCTATACAGCTGGCTTGGACACCAAGTCTTGAGTTCTCATTCAGAAGGGAACTAACTAAAATACGTCCTTTCTAGGGCCGGCATGATTACAGAATCGAATCTCCATACTAAGATATGGAAGTTAAGCTGGGCATAATGGCACAGGCCCATAATCTCAGCACTTGGGAGGTGGAAGCTGTGAGACTCACGCATTCAAGGCCAGCCGCAGCTCCACATCGAGCTCAAGGCCTGCCGCAGAAGCCGACATAGAACAGTGCCCGCTACCTATTAGACAATGTCAACTTTTAGTTTTTGATTGTTTTTTGAAAGCAAAGCAAGCCAAGTTTTGCTAAGGACTAGCAGCTGCCTACAACCCTAAAATTAGTTTAAGTTGGCATGTAAGTAGGTTTTGTTATGGCATTTCCTTGCATACCTAGTTCTTATTGGTCCTTCAGTAAGACAAGGCCTCACTTGATAGCCCAGGTGGGCTTCCATCTCACAGTAATCCTCCTGCCTGTCTCCCCTCACACACACACACTGCTGGAATTGCAGGTAGGAGGCACCCAGGTGAGGTGGGAGCCTGGCTCAGTCCTCCTCTCACCATCACAAGCATGATTCCCATCTCCCATACTTCTGCTGGTGCCCCTCCTCCACCATGGGCTGAATGTCCTTCTACACAATTTCCCCAGGCAAAGCCCATTCTGGGTTCCAAGAACACCGAATCATCTGTGCCCGCCATGCCGTCCTTTCGGAGGTTTCACCCGGAACACGTAGAAACCATGTGAAAAGGAAAGACAAGTCAGGCATACAGACAGAATTAAGCAATTTAATTTTGAAGCAGAGATTGAGACAATGGAAGGTGCACACCGGTATGCGTGTCTGCCAAGTGAACTCAACAGGGTGTAATTGCATTCACAATTCACAGGAGGGAAACAGCACCTGAGTTGGGGGTGAGGGCAGGGACGAGGAGGGGCACTATTTGAGCTGAGTCTAGAAAAACAGCTAGGATTAGGGGAGAGGATCAGGGAGTGGCTGCCAGAAAGGGAGTGTGGGTCAGGCTGAGGCAGCGGCCCTCCCCTGGGAGTCCAGGAGTGCGGGTGACTGGAGACATGAGCAGGGCTGCACCAGCTAGAGCGGCTGGGGCCAGCATCCTGGGCTGGTGCCTCTCTCCTGGATTGGGGGGCCAACAGTCCTCCTTATTCCATCCACCCAACCCCTTCCTGTCCTGGGTCCTTTTCCAGGGTCACCACCCTAGAAGCAACAGCGCCAACACAGGAGGGCACTGTGCTCTTCAATGGGGTCTACTCATACGCACGGGGCTGTTGCTGTGACCCTTAGGAGAGCCACACCTTCTCAGGGGTCCCCTATAAAGGTCTGAAGCGGCAGCAGCGAGAGGCACACCGAGACCTGGGTATACTTCCTGACAAGGGGAAGGTGAACCAGCTTCTACCCCAGGCGCAAACTCTTCTCCAACTGCTTCAGGGAGCAGCCTAGTAAGGGAGGAAAGGGGAGAAGAGAGGAAGGAGAGGTAGAAAGTGGCAGCCCAGGCTCACGCAGGCTGACCATTCCACGAGTCTCCTGGGACTGGTGCCCTCGGAGCTGGTTTTTATTGTCTGTAAGGTCAGGTGGTCGGACGCAGGGGACTACCAGGACACCATGGCCCCATGGCCCCTTGCCCCAGTGCTGAAGCCCTGGCCAGAAAAAGCTGGAAGGAGTGTTCTCTGGGGACCACTAAGTGTGTCTAGGCCAGCAGGTGGCTGCCCCTCAGACGGTTGCTCCTGAGATCCGAGTCTGGCTGTCCACCTTCCACTTGCCCCGGGCTTGGGATCACACTGACCACCTCTCACTTCGAGCCTCCACAGCCTGTACCAGACCTTCTCCCAACAAAGTAAAGTCCTCCAGGATTGCTTCTACGTTGGGCACCATCACAAGCTCCCCTCCTTGAGACATCACCACGCGGCCCTTCATGCTGGAGGCCTGGAGGGATGGAAGAACCATGGGTTGAAGCATCACAAAGGTACACCCTGACATGCCAGGCTGAGGGCAGAGCTGGAGGTGGCCGAGGAGGACAGATGCGCTTATGCTCACACACTTGACCTGGACTACACAGACATGCAACCCACAAGGAACCACGCGTACATAGCAACATGTAGCTGTCACCGGCCAGCACACCTTGAAGGGCTGGGGCTGGAAGCTCGTGGGCTTCCAGAGGACGCCAATCACCTCTCCACCATGAAGGTCATAGAAAAAAAGAGCTAGATCTCCGAAGGCCTCCTAGGACAAGACAGAAGACAAACAAGAACAAGGTGGGTGCTTGAGAACCTCCTCCAATGCCCCCCCAACCCCCGTTGTTCCTTAAGTGTTATCCTCAGATCAGCCTGCCCCTTAGGACCTACCCTGAGCTGTGCCAGATAGAGCCGAGGGGGGTCATAGCCCAGCACGGGCATCACGGATGAGGGCCCTGGCTCAGTCAGCAGGCCACGGCAGAAAGAGGCAGCTGGAGGGTCCACAGCCTGGCGGTGCCGGGGAATGTGGCGGGGAGTCAGTCGGATCAGTACGTCATACATGTCCAGAGGCGGCCGGAACACCGTCTACAGAAGCAGATGGAATCATTAGTGTCATCGTGAGCGCCTTCCACTGCTTGCTGGCTTCCTTCCCTGTCCTACACCTGCCCGTCCACCATGGGCCCTAAGTTCACCCGCAGAGGGAAGCACTGGGGCCAGAGTCCACAGCAGAGACTAAAAGGACCTGGGGGACCCAGGTTTTCCTCCAGGCTTCACTGCTGGCACTTCGAAGTTTTCTCTGGATTCCATCTCACCAAACATGGTGACCAGGCCTCCTGTGAAGGCCGCTGAACTTTGGATTTTCAGGGTCCGTAGAGAATCCCTAGAGTCGCGGTGAGTCAAGAGCTTACCCTGATGTCCCCAGGCCCCTGGGGATCCATCAGCTGCTTCTCTAGGACGGGGAGCGCCTCGGCTGCCAGCGTCACCAGCAGCTGAAGAATCTGGGCACAGAAACATCACACTGGGATCATGATCAACACCGCACCTCCCCAAGGCTCAGACTGAACCTGCTTTCTTCCTGGGTCCAAAATCAAGGTGGGCATGAACATGGAGTTGAACCTGGGCTGAGGGTCCATCCTGGGTCCACACAGAACTTCTGCGGTCCTGGGGTGTGATGATGACCATGACTGGAAGTCGTGTCCGAGCTGCCAGGAAGCCACTGCGAATCTCCACCTGCTCCTCAGCTAGGGACGGGGCGAGAGGGGAGTCGTCAGCCCACCCTCCCCTCTGAAACCCCCCGCTGCTACCCCAGGTCCTCCCCAGCAGCCAGCAGCTGGTCATCACAGGAATTTCCCAACACACTCCCTCCTCCAGGGGCAAAGGTGACGAAAGGGACACCACATTCATGGCGGGGTGGAGTGTTAATCTCCCAACTTCATCCGAGAGGCAGAATTTTCCATTGCCTGGCACCCCCAAGCTAGTCTCCGACAGCACAAGCTGAGGCCCGTCCCAGGCCCCCTCCCATCCTGGGCTCCCACACACCTGGGGTATTAGGAATCTGACACCTTGCTCTCTCCTAAGACCCAAAGCTCCTCAGATTACGGGAAATCACCATTCACCATTCCCACCCCCCAAGAGGTGCTGGCATCAAGTTCTTCCTTGCTTCCCGCACGAGACCTCACCCGTGGTATTCCAGCAGTCCTCTCCATTTTTCTCCCTTCCACAGTGCCCCCAGGTGACCTGCTAACCACCCGGTCCCATCCGTCACTGATCACACACAGGCAAAGGTCTCTACAGTCAAGCTTGACTCAGGCCTCTTCCTCCTGACAATTCTTTTCCCCCAAAACAGACCAAGTCACGCTTTGATAGCTGGGGGTGGGGGTGGGGTGATAGGGATGCCCTGCCTGTCTCACATGCTATCCACAAAGGGGAGTCCAGTGCTCCGACCTGGCCCTACCACTCACCAGTGAGATCGCCATTGAGGTTGACAATGAGAGGGTTGTTCTTCCAATCAAAGGTAGATACCAGGTAAAGGAACCGGAGGAAGCCAACCTGGGGGGAGCTGAATAGAAGGAGTGAGAGTCTGGTGTCCACACACCTCCCAGAGTCCTCTACAATCTGGGAAGCCCAGATCCCTTGGCGTGGATTGTGGGCAGACAGGGTGCCTTAAAATTCCCTCTATTACTTCTTCAGCTACCCTCTCCCATTTAAATTCTAACATGCAGGGCAAGTTCCTGGCTAGGAAAAAAATACAGAGGGAATCACCTGGGAGGGGTGAATGGTTCGGGGTTCAGGAAGAGGGAAGCGGCCACCAGATCCAGGCTCTCATCAGTGAACTCCTCACCTAGAAGTTGGGCACGCACCCACCGCTTGGCCAGGCGAGCCACACCGGAGAAGGCTGGGTGCTGCTGCTGGAGTCTGGGGGGAGGGATGGGGCAGGGAGAGGCAGACACTCAGAGTCCAAGAACAGCATTTCAGTCCCTCTGTCACTGATTCAACTCCTACTGTTGCTGGCCTCTGTGCTAATGTGTTACATGCACAACCTCACATTTCTCCCGACAAATTTCCTGAGAAGTCGATGAGTGCTATTCCCATTTTACAGAGGAGAAATACAAGAAATATAAGAGAGGAAACCTGCCTGAGAAGACGCCATGAAAGACAGGGCCAGGATTCCTGAACTTGCAACATTATGATGTCAGCTGACTACCCAAGACTCAGGCAGAGGAGAGCAGAATGAGGAGGGAAAAGACTAAGGGTAGTTAGAGCTGGTGCAGGTGGTCTTCTTACCCATGCAGGGCACTGGTGAGCAGGGGCGATAGCTTGGTGTCTCTCTCAAGGGAGAGGGAGGCAGGCGTATCCCTCAGGGAGATCATCCCCTCAGGGCTCCGTACTTCCCTCAGGATCTGTGGTTCCCGCTGATAGGCCACACGAATTCGGAACACAAACCCATCCTGTGGGAAGAGGGATGAGATGGACAACGAATGTAGCTGAATGCTTTGATGATGCTCTGCTGCTAGTGTCCCCGCACCCCGACCCAGTGCTGGGGTATCTTCTTGTACACCCTGACATCCCTGGAGCCGTTCCTTGGGGATCCCCCCAGGAACGCAGCCTGTACTGGCCTGACCTTTAGGACGTCTGTGTGTGTGGCAGTGGCACGGCACTGCAACTTATGCTGCTGCGCCAGCACTTCTGCCAGGCGCAGCTGGAAGGCGGCTCGGACCCGACGTATGGCCTCTGCATCCTGGGGCCATTGCCCGCTGCCCTCCAGGTGACAAATGACTGAGAAGAAAGAAGAGGGGTAAAGAGATCTCATGGCGCGGCTGGCGTGGAGCTGCCTCCTCGTCCTTCCCCAAAGCCCTCTTACTCGTCATGGGCTCCACATAGGCTGGGCAGGGCTTATCAGCCCGAGGCAACAGCGAGGCCCGCTCCCGAAGGTGCTTGTAGAAGGAGCAGTCTGGTCGGACTGGGGCAGGTGGGAATACCTGTAAAGAAGGGGGTGCTGAGGAAGATGCTTGGGAGACAGAAGAAAGAGAGAGGAAGACTGAGTGACTGGAGCAGAAGGGGTGGGGCCATCAAGCAGAAAGGGCTCCATGCCCTGGTGTCCCCTCACCTCTGTGTAGCGCAGCACTGGGTGAGCTCCCTGAACGGCAGACACAGTGAGTGGGAGGCCATCCAGACCCCACAGCAGGCGGCTGAGGTCGTCATAGCAACGTACAGCTGTTGCCAGGGCCTCTTCACCTGTGTTAGAAGTCTGAGGGAAAGAAGACAAAAGAGTCGGCCCAAGAGAACCCAACACTGCCTAGGATTCAGCCAAAGTTCAGGCCACACTAGAGCCGGTGCCTCCCCCTGCTGGGCATCCAGGAAATGCAGCCAGGCTGATGAAATGTGTTCTCCCGCCCTAGTCCCACCACAGTTTTGACCCCGGGCCCTTACCTCTTTGGGGCCTTGTATCAGTGCATCTAGGAAGCCCCCCACATAGTGAACACAGGTATCTGGGATGTCAGCATGGCTGAAGAAGAGCAAAGACACAATGAAGTCATCAGGGGCTGTACCCATCCAAAAAGGCTCCGCAGCCCCCTCTTGTGCCTGCCCACAAGCTGCCTCCTAGCATGAAGTTGCCAACACTTACAGTGCCAAGAGGTGGGCAACCATCTGCTGGGGAATGAGGCGCTTCTGGGACATGGAGCCTGCCTCCCACACCACGGCTTCTCGGATGGCTCCGTCCTGGAACCGCCTCAGTTCTGAGCGGGATCCCCAGAACTGGCGGAAGTCAGCAGCCTGAGGGAGGAGCAAGGGACAGAAGAGGGTGATGGTCAGCTCAGCAGGTAAGGCACCTGCTTCAAGCGTGGCAACGCGAGTTTAACCTCCAGAAGCCCGCACGGTGGCAGAAGAGAACTGATTTTTCAAAGTCATCCTCAAAAGGCCACCCATGCTCCTTGACATGCATGTATGCACACTCCCTCTCTCCCTTCCTCTGTCCTCTCAAATAAATAAGTATTAAAAGAAAAGAAGACCAAGCAGGAGTGTGCTTAGTCTTAGGGGGTTGGTCTGGCAAACCCAAGACCCTCCCTGGTCAATCCCAAGTACTGAAGGGGAAAAAAAAAAAAGAGTATCTTAGAAACATTCCAGGCCTCAAATCACTTAACATGAGGATGGTCCTCTAGTGGACACGCCAGAGTTCCATACCTCAGGCTGGTCAGCCTCTGGACCCAGCTCAAGAATACTGATCAGTCCCTCAGGCCGGAGAAGCAACCCCAGGGTCAGGGTTCCAGAATCTTTGTGCTTCGGTGGATCCTGGTTGATGTCCCACTGTAAGATGTAAAAAGGTTGAGTTTGACCTAAGAACCCCCCAGCCCCCCTGGAAACTAATCAGCGCGTTAGAGAGGTCAGGATAGTGGGGCAGCACGTCCTTTGTGTCCCTCAGCACACTGAATCCAGCCCTATCCGGCTCCGCACAGACTTCTCTGTACACACGGTCTCACCTCCAGGACAGGAGGCCGAGAGTGAGCCAGCAGATGTAGCCGGGACCCCAAACCCTGCTCCAGGAGGGTAGTTAGTGGGCCCAAAGCTGCTGAGACATAATCTCCACCACTGTCCTGTAGCTCTGGCCAGAGCTTTAGCCGGTGACATGCCGTCTGCAGGCGACTCAGTGGACGGACACTAGAGAGACGCAGAAGGACAAGGGGGAATTAGCTTCTGTTGGCTCTTCAAATCCGCAATACAGGAAGACCCAAGCACTTGCCAGAGGACCCTTGCCTCGGAGCGACAGAACCCACCAGCATATCCTGTCACCCCTAAACTCACTGCACGATGTGGTCGAAAGACCGGATCATGGGTTTGGGAGTCATCAACAGCAGCTGGAATCCATCATCAGCTCTGCTGTCCAGCAATGCCATGGACAGCCGTGCCTCGTGCTGCACCTGGAGCCACAAGTAAGTAGGAACCAGAGCTGTACCCCTCGTTGACCAAGGAGTTATGCCTGACTTTATTTCTCTGAAAAGGAGTTTCTGGGGTTCTGGCACTGACAGGGGAACAAGGTCTGATCTGGGTCATGCAGGAGATGCAGGAGTGGGGTCTATTTGGTACCTGGTGGTAGGTGGAGGCAGTAACATCTGCACAGAGGTTGAGACGGCCCGAAGAGTCCAGGAAGACAACAGGGAAAACCTGGTGGAAGTCAGCCAGGGCGGGCTGGGAGAAGACATGGACGCTGGTCAGGATTGGCTGGTCAGGATCGGGCCTTCCCTTCCCTTCTCTTGGAACAGACCCGCCCCTCCCCAACTCACCAAGGAGGGATCTGAGCTGAGGCATAAACTGATCCCATTGACTGTCAGATCTGTGGTGGCTGGAATGAAACAGAAAGAAAGTGTATCAGAAGGTACCCCCCCAAGAACCCAAGCACCCCCACCCCCCTGCCTGCCAGCCCAGGGGGTCACCGCTGCCTGCCTCCTAAGATTCAGTTTGCTCATCTATCCCATAGGAAGGAGCTGAGGGACCCCACTTGGAGTGAGGGAGGAGTCCCGGGACAAGTGGAAGCGCTGGGCCTTTCCCCATCTAGCTGCCTCACCCAGGAACTGCAAGACGCTTCTCAGGGCCTGGTAGCCGCTCATGGTGGTGTGGATCTTTCGCGTGGACACGAGGAAGGCAAGCACCATGGAGATGAGGAACCCGTTGAATCCACCCAGGCCCTGAGAGAAGGACAAAATAGCCTTCAGCTCAAAACAGAACCACACACAGTGAGGCAGGGGGGCCGGGCTACCCCCAACTCACCTTATCCAGCTCCCGCTGCCGTAGCCACACCTTCAGAAGCGCGATGCCATCCTTCAGGCCCTGCGCGGAGCCCAGCAGGGCTGACAGCAGCTGCACATGAGACTCGAGCGCTGTATCCTGCAGGATCCATGAGTTGTAGTGGGGGGTAGGGGGCTCTGGGCTAGCTGTGGAGGAGAAAGGAGACGCCATGAGAAAAGAAGCCTCCACCACACTCCCGTCCCCAGCCCAACTAGTGCCTGCTCACCTCCCTCGGAAGGACTCTGCCCTCGGTACCAGGCAGAGCGCACATTGTTCTTGGATGGCAGCAAGCGGCACGGGCGGAAGAAGTCCAGAGGAGGGCAGACATGCAGCCGTATGGTGACCAGGCGCTCGTCCTTCCCTGGGGAGAGACAAGCAGTGTTATGACTCTGTGGGTCCTGGAACCAGAGGGGTGTCTATACTTGAGGGCTCTATGTTTTCCCAATCTCAAAATTTGAGGTCCACGTCATGCCCCTTGGCCTTGCGGCTTTGTGCCCCCTCCAGATTTTATGGCCCCATATCTGACATTAGCCTAGTGTGTGACTCCCACCATGTGGTCGCAGCAGCACTGAGGGTCTCAGGTGACAGCCACTGGTGTAGGAGAAGCGAACACTGCCGAAGAGAGGGTCCTGGGCCAGGTGGTGAGCTACGTGAGCCAGGTAAAGAGCCCGCTTTCGGAAGTAGCGCTGGTTCAGCCCATCCTTATCCTGTAAGATTTCCTGGAGCAATAAGGGACAGAGAGAGAAGGTCAGGCACGCAAGTGCTTGTGGAGCATGCACGCTAAAAGGAAACTAGTTTTAAAGCCCCAGGACTTCCTACTGCCTTAAAAACGCTCAAGCCAGCACCAGCAATATTACAGCCAATGTTCAGATAAGGAGCGAAAAGTCCCGTAGGTGCGGCCACTGGCCCAAGGCTCCATCTAGGCTCCCCTTGGAGTGGTGGGCTTCTGGACCCCACAGATCCTGGATCTTACCCTGGGCATGGTCAGTGCCACATCCACATTGATATCTGGCCGGATGCAAGTACCCAGAAGGTAGCTGCCCACGACAGTGACCTGGGATGGAGGCAGGAAGCGGAAAGACCCCTTCACAGCATAAGGTACTTGGTGGAGGGGCACTCGAACTCCAGTTGGGAGCCATGACTGGTCAGTGAGCTGTGGGGAGACAAGAAACATACCGACTCTAATGCTTTTCTCGTAAGGCCCCTAGATGGCTAGGAGACACGGTAACATTAGTTATATTCAAAACCGAACTTCTAACCTTCTATAAATACCTTTCTCATGAGGGCAGCTTGTCCTATAAAACACTTCACCTGACTTATCTCTTTCTCAAACCAACATTTATTTATGAGAAAGAGAAAGGCATTCACATGGTATAAGGGTGGAGGGCAGAGGATAACTTTCAGAAGTCAGTTCTCTCTTTCCAGCATGCAGGCTTGAATCAGATTGCCAAGTTGGTGAGCAGTTGCCTTAACCCACTATCTCACTGGCCCAGCTTATCTCTATTAACCATACTCATTTTTAGTGGAGGCGGATAGGAAAAGTGGGGAGTAATCAGAATGGATTATACACATGTGCAGAATCATCAATGAACAAATTTAATTAACCAAAAAGAAAAAAAAAGTTAGTTAAGAGCTTATAAATGTGTTTTTACAATCTGAACATTAAACTATTTTATAGTTTAATTTTTTGGGTTTCTCTGTGTGTGTGTGTGTATCAGAAGGCACTGTGTGTGTATATGGAGGCCCAAGAGTTACTTTGGGAATCATCCTGGATTGTTCTACATCCTTTTTGCTTTGCTCTGGGATTTCCCAAGCTCTGTCTTCCAGGGTTAGAAGTTCAGGCCACTGCCATTTCCTCCTGACATTTTTACATGGGATACAAAATTCAAACTCAGGTCCTTCTGTTTATGACAGTCTTAACCCCTAAGCTATCTCTCCAGATCAACTTTTAGGTTTTCTTTTGAGATATATAAATTCTGTTTCCCTTTTGGTCACACCCAGCCTAATTAAGCTAAATTTTAGTATGGCTCTGCACATTTGGAACCTCGGAGTGTGGAAGACAGAGACAAGAGATTCAGAAGATCAAGATTGTCTTTGGCTACATGGCAAGCAACATGTCTTCTGTGCACACACATGCTGTTTGTGCATGTGCCTGTGTGTATCAGAGGGCACTATGTGTGCCTGTGGAGGTCTAAGGGTGGCTTTGGGAATCATCCTGGATTGTGCTACCTCATCTATGCTCTCCTCTGAAGTTTCCTAGAATCTATCTACCAGGAGCTGTCCAGACTGCAGCTAATTCCAACTGGCATTTCATGTGGGATAGGACCTGAACTCAGGTTCGGCTTGCCAGGCAGAGGCTTAACCTCTGAGCCATCTCTTCAGCCCCAGCAAGCAACATGGAGGTCAACCTGGCCATACGATCCCGGCTCTACATAAATAAACCAATAAAGCTCAATAGCTCACATCTGCAATCCCAATACCCGTGAGACTAAAATGGATGACTTGCCACAGATTTGAAACCTACAGTTTGAAAGCCCATGTCAAAATGGAAGAAAGTGCTTGCTGGGCAAGCCTGGGAATAAGTTTGAATCCTCAAAACTGTAAAAAAAATCCTGCTCCAAGGCTGGAGAGATGGCTCAAGAGTTAAGACTCTACCTCTAAAGCAAAAAGTTCTGAGTTCAGATCCCAGGTCCCACGTAAAATGCCAGGCGGAAACAGTGGTGGCCTGCACTTCTGGCCCTGGTGGGTGGAGCCTGGGAAATTCCAGAGCAGAGCAAGGAGACAGAAGCAATCTAGGATGATTCCTGAAGTTACCCTTGGTCCTTCATAGGGACACACACTGCCCTCTGATAGAGACACACACACACACTAAATAAATAATTTTTGTAATAAAAAAAAAAAAAGCTGATCCATTGTACAACATGTGAATCACAGTGCTGCTGTGGAAAGATGGGAGAGGGAGGATAGTCCACAGACGCTCAAGAGCCAATTAACCTGGAGTAGGCAACAGAAAAACTGCAAAGAGATCTTGTCTCTAACAAGATGGAAAGTGAGGACCACCAACTCCAGATTGTTCTCTGATTTCCACACATGCTGAACAAAAAAGTGCCTCAGGCCTGTAATTCCAGCAGCACTTGAGAGGCTAAGGCAGGCTGAGCTGCATAACAAGAAACAAAAAAATCCCAAATCCCGTGAAATTATTACAAGACACATAAGTGCTTTGTGTGTGTGCTTTTTCTATCTTCATATGATGTGTACGACTGCTTGCTTTTATGTGTGTGCAGGAGTATGTGAACATGTGAGGAGGCCCAAGGTTGGTATTAAGTATCCTGGACTGCTCTTCAACCTTATTCTTTTGAAACAATGTCTCTAATCCCCAGTTTGGTCTGAGGATTCCTAGTCTCCATCCAGCTTTGGAGGATGAAATGACACCTATTTTCCCTGGGATATGGATGATTCCCAAAACTCCTTTCTTTTTGCCTGTGCAGCAAGTGCATCCAACCCTGTAAGTCCTTGTTGAGTGTTAAATACATGAATGGCCACAGTCCTAGCTGAGGTTCCTTGCAGTGACAACACGTTCTCTAGCATCCCAGCCTCTCAAGAGAACAGCCCCACCCCGCCCTTGCTTAGGGTCCCCAAGGCCCCCTGCGTTACCTCTGTCTCAGGGACTGAAGGCACCTTCTTGATTCGCTGGTTGACCTCCCTCAGGAAGGCATCAATCCGATCTTTCTTCTTTTCTGACAGTCTCACTTCCTTGAGTAGCTCCTCCACCTGTAGGAGAGAAAATATGCTAGTCGGTTGACCTCAGGGATCCAAGCAAACGCCTCTAACCCGTGGTCCAGCCACCAGCAGCACCTGTAGCCGCAGCAAGCTGGAGTGGAACAGGATCTCCGTCTCCTTGAGCCGGTTCAGCTCCTCATTGGTGGGCTCCTTGTACAGTTCTGCACGACTGAGCTTCACTGGCTGTAGGAGGCTCTCGGCTGGTGACTGGGCCTTCGGGCGCTTTCTTGAGGATGCCTTCTTCTCCTTGCCTGTGCCTTCCAAGACGGGTTCTAGGACCTGTCACCAGAGAGGAAGCAGCCAATGTTCAGAGCGTCATAGATCTAGCATTTGTAGCCTAAGGTGTCACCATGACAGGTTGTGGGTAAATGTCTTTCCCTGCTCCTGTCCCCTTTGAACTGACTGTGCAAACTCAGAATAACCATCACTTAAAGGAACCTGATCGCACAAGCACAAAGTTCTGCTTGGATGTGGTTGGGGTAGAATTTTATTGGCCGGTCCCTAAGCAAGGCGCAAGCCACTTATGCTTTCAGGAAGCCAAGGATCTGAAGCTTCCCCTTCTGCTGCTGCCGGCTTGGGAACGGTCAAACACCTTATCGACCTAAGGCGGGCTCTATCCCAGGCTAGCCGGGATTGGACCCCTTAGAAATCTGTTTCAAAGCCTAGGCTGGAGCCCCCCGCCGGCTAGCTGTCAGGCCTGACTACCTTGGGCTCCGCAGCCAAGCGAGCCGGTTCTGAGGCTTTCTTGCTCCCCAGTTGGCGCCGACCCACCTCTGGCTCCCCAGCCGCTCCCCGCGGCTGCTCTCCGGCAGGGGCTGGTCCCATAGCGCCGGTCCCGGTCGCCCTCCGGCACTAGGGATCCGGCGGGTCTCGGTGCACCTCTTCCACGTGGGCAGAATAGCCGAACTCCGCGGCTCAGCCCTGTTTCACGGGCGCCGCCCACTTTAGGACCATTGGGCTATTAGCCGCCGGATCGCTCGCCATTGGTCAGAGATTCCCCGGGACCGCCTATTGTGGGCGGGGCCAGACGAGCTTCCCCGCTTCACAACACGAGACCGGAAGTCTATTGGACGCTTCACAGTCGTCGCTTATCTTTTCCTCACTTCCGTCTCTTGGAAGGGAAGGGTGGAACTTGCTTGGGCTTCCGGTGGGTTGGGTTTTGTTTTGTTTACACTCGCGGTACTTCCTCTTTTCCACACCTACAAAGTCGCCTGCGTTAGCCAGTCTTGCAATTTCTACCTCCAAAATATGTCTTGAATTTATTTTCTTTTTACAACCATGCTTCGTCCAAATAGTATAGTTCTTTGAATTCTACCGTAACTTTTCTTGTTTCCACTTGTTAATATTTTACATCACTTATTTAAATACTAAAATTTTAAGCACAAGAACACTGCGAGAACGAGTGCCCATTACGCCCGTCTTTACTTAGTGTTAATGATTTTGCCAAATTTGTTTTGCATTTATGTATTCACATATTATTTTACAAAACCAGCTTAAAGCTGGGTATGGTTGCTCAACCCATTCGCCATGCTGGTATTACAGATGGACCAGTTTTTATGTGGGCGCTGGGATTCTGCCAGGTCCTCAAGTTTGCAAGACGGACAGTTTTACTGAATGAACCTTCCATCTCTGCAGCCTCTTGTCTACATGTTATTTTTGAAACCCACTGTTAAAAAAAAATTTTTTTTTTCCATTGTATGGGGTAACACGTGGTATTAAATATGTAAAGTCTTATTTTTGTGGACTTAGAGAAACTAATGTGTAATCCTGTATATGGATTATAGAAACTAATAAAGTATTTTCTAAATAATGAGAAAAATTACTTAAACTGCAGCTCACACCAGTAATCCCAGCACTTGGTAAACCAAGTCAGAAGGATTACCATTTTCTATCTACTTGTTTGTGTCTTTCTGATCCAGGGAATTTGTCTCTCTCTCTTTCTCTTTCTCTGTCTTTTTCTCTTTCTTTTCTTTTTCTTTCTTTCTTTTCTTTCTTCCTTTCTTTCTCTCTCTCCTTCCTTCCTTCTTTCCTTCCTTCCTTCCTTTCCTTTCCTTTCTTCCTTTTTTCCTGTCATCTGTCTTCTGTTACCCAGGTGGCCTCGACTGAATTTGATGTATAGCTGAAGCTGGACTTGAATTCTTGATCATCTTGTCTTTACCTCTCTATTCTGGGATTACAGGTGTGTGCTACCATATCCAGGAATTATTTCTATATTATCCATTGCTATATTCCTACCCAGGGCCTTTCACATAGCAAGATCAAAATATATTTGTTGAATGGAGAAATGAATGGGTCTTTCTTGAGAGCAGCCTGATGGCTGAGAAGAAATAAACAATTTCAGTACAATGTGGGTGGTACTATGATGCACACAGATTGCTGTGGGCATATTAGGTTGGGAACATTACAGCATGGCAGTTAAAAGCAATCACACTGAAGGGTTGTTGAAGCTGGGTGTGATAGTGTATGCCTGTAAGCCCAGCACTGAGGTTGGCTGAAGCAGGAGAATCTCGAATTTGAAGCCAATATGCACTATATAACAGAACCACGATCTATTTTTTTTTCTGTAAAACCTGTTTATTATCCCAGGAGAAGACCCCCCCTGAGACTCACACCCCCATAAATTAAATGTCTGTCAATAAATAAAAGTGGTTCATAAATAATGCCCTTTAGCTAGGGACTAAGGCTCAGGCTTATCTCACGGAGGAGAGGAAGAGACAGGGTAGCAGGCTTCCCAACTTTACTCCAGTAAAGCTGGTCCCTAATTCCCTGGGTTCAGCTCAGAACCCTCAGTGAGGCATGAAAGGGATAAGGAGGGCCATGAAGGCAAGGGTCATAGCCTTTCAGGGACAGGCCTGGGGCCTGAGGGCTTGGATCACAGCCCGCCTTGCAGGTTGGGACATAAACAGGACTCCTGGTCTCAGAGCAGGTGCGCAGAGTATAGGGCAGTCGCTGCCACAAGTCTAAGAGCAGCCCGACTGCTGGAGGTGGGAAACTGCAGTTTCGACCCACAAAAGTCATAAAAGTCTCCCAGCCACTGAGGATCAGCTTTGTGTGATCCCTAAAAAACCACAGCCTTAAAAATAAATAAATAAATAAATAAATAAATAAATAAATAAATAAATAAATAAATAAATAAATAAATAAAACCAGCTGGGGAGATGACTCAGTGCCTTAAAATGTTTGCTGCCCAAACAAAAGGACCAGAGTCCAGATCCTCAGATCTCACAAAATGCCAAATGGCTATGGTGAGTCCACCTGTAATTCCAGCTCCAGAGGAAGTAAGCTGGCTATCCAGATTAATCTTGTAGTTTAGATTTGGGTTTAATTAGAGACTTAAGAGACCCGGCTTCAGCAAGATAAAGTGAAAGAGTTCTTGAAGGTGATTCCTGATACCAACCTTGGGCCTTCACAGGCATGTCCCCTTGCATGCAGGACAGATGCACATAAAAAAAATCATGAATATATATGCTCAAAATCCCCCTTCCCACATATACGTGTAAATGTGGGTAGCGTGAGTTGGCCTTGAATTTCTGATCCTCTTTCCCTAGGCTTCCTCATGCATGTGCACCTACACACACATGTGCACTCACATGAAAACATTCATACACACCTGTAATCCCCCCACATGCACAAAAACAAAGGGAATCATTTAACTCTCCCTTGAGAAACCAGTAGCCATACTTGTATATGTATTATTTTCTGAGACTCTCAGAGAAACCCACGACCCTGCTGTTGGGTGTGTCTTATCTTCCTCTGCATAAGCCTATATTAAAGTATCTTTATTAAACTCTACAAACTCTGCTTCATAAAAAAAAATCAAAATTAACTTTCTTAAATTGGGCACAGCAGCTCCCATCTATAACTCCAGCCAGTGAGAGGTGGAGGCGGGAAAGAAGATCAAGGGTTCAATGTCAGCCTCAGCTATGAAGCTGGTTCAAGGCTACCCAAGGCTACACAGACTATGTTTAAAATGAATGAATTCATTTTAAAAGCTCTTTTTTGTCTAGATTTTTATTTTTTACCTTTGGAAAAAAGTTAATGGACTCTATAGAAAAGACTTCACTTGTCAATATAACTAGGTGATGCCTTAGCCTGAAGGCAGGTATTGTTTTCTTTACCACAAGAGGGCACCAATCGGTCCAGTAGATTTCTACCTGCCATTATGAAACAATACATCAAGTTGTGGGAAGTTCTTCCAGTTTTGTTGTTGTTGCTGTTGTTGTTTGTTTGTTTCTTGTTTTTTGTTTTGCACTACTAGGGACTTGAACCTAGGACCTTGCACATACTATGCAAGTGCTCACCACTGCGCGATAGCCTCATCTTTCCTTTAGCATTTTATTTATTTTTTAATATTTTACTTATTTGGGCTGGAGAGATGGCTCAGGGATTAAGACTGCCTCAAAAGCAGAAGGTCCTGAATTTGGATCTCAGCTCCCACATAAAAACGCCAGGTGAAACTGTCGGGTCTGATGGGCAGAGCCTGGGAAACCCCAGAGCGAAGCAAGAAGAGGTAGAAGCAATCCAGGATGATCCCCAAAGTGAACCTTGGTTCTCCACAGGGACACACAGTGCCTTCTTTCTCTCTCTCTCTCTCTCTCTCTCTCTCTCTCTCTCTCTCTCTGTCTCTCTCTCTCACACACACACACACACACACACACACAATAAACAAATAAAATATTTTACTTATTTGGAGGTGAAATGGCAAAGGAGACACATATATACCTGAGCATGTATGGAGGTCAGAGGACAACATAGAAGTCAGTTCTCGCTTCTACCATGAATTGAGCTTAGGTTGCCAGGTTTGGTCCAAGTTGTCTTTACCCACTAAACCATTTCACTGACTCTTCTTCTTCTTATTATTATTATTTGCTTTGTGACAGGGCCTCAGTAAGTTGCTCAGGCTTGAATTCGCTCTGCAGCATAGGCTGGCTTTGAACTAGGTATGTACTGTAAGGTTTTTAAAAAACGTACCCCTTCCTCAGTTTTCCCAATAGCTGGGATTATAGCCTGCACCACCAGGCCTGGCATTCATTCTTTATGTTTTTAGTACCTAATATGTACCAAATGTTGGAATTGCTGGCATATGATTATGTATTTTTGTAGTCTTAAGCACTCACTATGTGCCAGAGATAGCTTAACCGTGGAGATGAGGAGCGGGGTTCAGTTTTCTGATACTGATTATTTTCTTGGTCTGTAAATGTTTGTTTTGAGAGAGGGTTTCATTTAGCCTAGATTGGCCTCAAACTCCCTAGGTAGCTGCAATAAGTTGAACTCCTGATCCTCGAGCCTCTACTCCCACATGCTGAGATTTTGGGTGTGCACTACCATGCCTGATTTATGTGGTGCTGGGGATGGAATTCTGGGCATGCTAGGTAAGCACTCTACCATCGGGGCCTCACTTCTAGTCTCCTATATACTCTTAAAAGACAATCTTACAGTGTAGCCCTGGTACTTGCTATATTCCAGTGTCTCAACTCCAGGGCATCTCTCCTGCTTCAGCCTCCCAAGTGCTGGACATCCTGCCTCTCAGCCTCCTCTCCCAAGTGCTGGATTGCAGAGTATGCCATCATTTGGATTACACGTTTGCCAGACTGTAAATCTTGGAAACAAATATGCATAAATCCCTGCTTCGAAAACAAAACAAAACAACAACAATAAAGCCATAAAACAATAAAACCGATGAAAACAAGAAGAATAAAAAAACAAACCAACAACAAACACACCCAAATACTTAAAGGCTTACTTCTCCTCAGATGGCGTGCTTGTTGCTGAGTTACAGAGGTAAATAGAAACAGCTATATCTTGCTAAACAATAATGTCTTTAGTGGATGAAATAAAACAGCAACTGGTTCTGTAGAACTGCCTTTCCACAAGCAGAACAGAGAGACAAGTACAAAACCCATTAAGACACTAAGCTGTTAGCCTTCCAGCTTAGGGCCACGCCTACAGTCGATACCCAGTATGAGTTCATGTGTGGATTTGAGCCCAGAAAACAGCTTGGGATCTGGGTGTCAGGTGTATGTTACAATAGGCTAGTTCATCATCCTATAGGTCAGGGTGGGGTCTGATGAGCTGTGTGGTTAAATGCTTTGAAGGTGAGCTTGCTGCCTACCTGTCTACTCAGAGCTTTGCTATTAAAGGTGTCAACACCGTCTTCCAGGTTTCTAGGTCAGCAGTCTTCTTGTCCCTAAATTGAATGGTGGAGGAAGGGAAGCTAGACCAGGCATACAACATCATTTGGAAAGATAGGGCGCTTTAATTAGGATATTCCCCTTCCCTGAGGAAAGTTCTAATTTTACTGGTAGTAGAGTTTGGTCTCATGACCTAGACAAGATTGGTGGCTAGAGAATGTTTTGTTTTTGCATGTGTGTGTTTTAAATTTTATCTTTGTTCTCTTTCTGTGTATGCACGTGTGTGTGTGTGTGTGTGTGTGTGTGTGTGTGTGCGTGTGCGCATACATTCATGTGTCATGTTACTTGTGTGCAAGTCAGAGGAGAACTTTCTGGAGTGGTTTCTCTCCTTCTGCCATGAGGGAGTCAAGGATGAAACTCAGGCTATAAGGCTTGGCAACAAGTGCCTTTACTCACTGATCTACCTCATTGGCCCATGCCTATGTTTTTCAAAATTATTTATTTTGTGCGCGCATGCGCGCGCGCGTGCGTGTGTATCAGAGGGCACTGTGTGCCCCTGTGGAGGGCCACAGGTGACTTCGGGAATCATCCTGGATTGCTTCTACCTCCTTCTTGCTTCCCTCTGGAATCTCCCAGGTTCCACTCACCAGAGCGGGAAGTACAAGCCGCTGCCATTTCTGCCTGGTGTTTTTACGTGGGACCTGCTTACAAGACAGAGTCTTAACCCCTGAGCCCTCTCTCCAGCCCCCGATATGTATGTTTTGAGATAGGTTCTCACATAGGCCAGGCTGGACTCCAGCTCACTTATATGGTTAATGATGATCTCAAACTCCTGACACTTTCCCTCCAGTTTCCAAGAGCTTGAACAGCAGAACAATGTTTTAAAGTATCAAAAGTCAGAGATGGCATATGTCTATAATCTTAGCATTAGGTAGACGAGGCAGAAAGATCACAAGTTAGAAGTCAGCTTGGGCTACATAGTAAATTCCTAGCTAACCTGGACTATATAGGAAGACCTTGTCTATAAATAAATAAATATCTCATTAAGTGGATTGCATACAGTGACTTCCTTCCAAATAATACAGTAGAAGAAAGGGTGGGGGAGGAAGCAAAGTAATTTAACAGCAGAGACCTGACATACTACCTCAGCCAGGTGATTAAGGTCAACATAACAATGCTAGTCATGTTGCTCTATTGCGTGCTATTGATATGATGAGATAGAAATGGCATTTTACCTCTGTAACTATATACATATATATATAGTCAGTCTTGCAAGAAAAATATCACGAATCCCTATTAAGGGACTGTCTACTGTAGAGTGTCATCAAATATTTGAAGTGGACTAGCTAGATGTACTAGTCCACTTGAAATATCAGCATTCAAAACAGAGGCAAAGACTAACTAGTTTGACATCAGCCTGGGCTACATAGTGATACTCAGAACTACATATTAAGACCTTGTTTCAAAAACAAAACAAAAACCAAAAAAGCAAAAACTAGGAAAAATTAAAAACTTAGAGCTATAGCTCAGTTTTTCCTTGGAATGCTTGAATCCTGGGTTCAATCTACATCACCAAAAGAAATAAATAAATATATAAGCCCCCCATCCAAAATGCTTCAAAATCATCAAAGTTTTAAAAAGAACAATAGCCTAAGAAACTGTCCCAATCGAGCATAGTTAGGACTCTGGGTCAGAAAAAGGACACTAGGTGAAAATAAGGAAATGTGAGTAGACCCTGAAGTTTAATTAATAGTAATGTATCAATATTAACAAATTATTCTTTTTTTTTTTTAAATTAATTTTTTTTTTATTTATTCAACTGTGCGCATGTGCGTGCGTGTGTGTCTGTGTGTGTGTGTGTCTGTGTATGTGTAGAACCACGGACGAATTCTCGAACCACCATGGACGCCTTCACCTCCTTCTGCCCCAGGATTCACAGGCTCCGCCCTACCAGGACCAGAAGCGCAGGCCGCCCCCGCTTCCACCTGGCGTCTATACGTGGGATCTGGGATCCGAACTCAGGACCTTCCGCCTGCAAGGCGGAGGCTTAACCCCTGAGCCACCTCTCCAGCCCAAATTATTCTTAATATCAAAGTTTGAATTTTAATCTCTGTGTGTGTGTCTTAGTGTGATGTATGCATAACTCTGGGAGTAGAACATCTGTTGAGGTCAAAGGAGGATGTCAGATGTCCTGGGCGTCCTTCCTGTTCTGCTACTTTTTGCTTTATTCTTTTGATGCTTTCTTTTCTTTTTCTTTTAATTCATTTTTGTGTGTGTGTGTGTGTGTGTGTGTGTGTGTGTGTGTGTGTGTATGTGTATGTGATGCTACTTACCTCCTTTTTGTTCTGCTCTGGAGTTTCCCGGGCTCCATCTTCCAAGACCAGAAGTAGAAGCCATAACCATTTCCATGGGATCCTGGATTAGAACTCAGGACCTTCTGCTTGCAAGGCAAAGGCTTAACCCCTAAGCTATCTCTCTAGCCTGACCTTATTCCTTTGAGGCAGGGTCTCTCATTGAACCTGAAACTCACAGTTCTGACTAGATTAACTGGTTAGGGATCCTTTTACCCCATTCCCCCAATGATGGGACAGAACCCACCCTTTTTACTCACTGAGCTATCTCCCCATTTCCCCAGTCTCAGACTTTTTTTTTTTTTTTTTAAGAGTCTTAAGTAGCACAGGCTGGCCTGGAACTTGCTATGTATCTTGAACTACTGATCCTCTTGCTTCCACTTCTAGATTTATGGGATTACAGTTCTCCGGCAGCACGCTCCGGTTTTTGTTTTGAAGGTCTTTCATAGCTCTGACTCCTGGAACTCAGAGCCATTCTCTTGACTTAGCCTCCATTCTGGGGTTACAAGCATGTGCTATCATGCTCAATTGTCAATATTAAATCATAAATTGCATAAGTATCCTTACACTGATGTGTTATTATCAGAGCTGGGTATATGGACACTTCACTATCTTCGCAAAATTTTCTATGAATCTAAAAACTTTCGTAAAAATAAAGCACATTTTAAAAAGGGTGGTACCCACACTGCAGCAAAGCTTTTAATTTTCTTTCTTTAAAGTTTCTCTTTATGGATCGCTTACCACATATGTTAAATGCTGTACATATGTGATCTCATTTAATCACTACACTTCTTTGCGTTAGGTATAATTAACGCGCTTTTACAGAAGCTGATGAAACAGAGAGGGTTTGGAATGAAGATCTGATCCCAAAATGATGTGTGTAGCTCCCAGTATCTTGGCTTCTCTAGGAAGTAGTGCATGTACTTACCAGCCACACCTTCCTAAGAACGTTTTAACCCAGCGTCTCAAGACTGTCTCTGTAGTTCACTTGAGTCATGACAATTTCAAGCGTTTCAGTTCCCTGTGGCAGGTCAAAGCCCAACCACAGGATCTTTTTTTTTTTTCTAAAACAATGTCTCACTGTGCTACCTCTGCTTCACCCAGTTGCTCTGATTACAGGAATGTGTCATCTTGCCCTGTCAAACCACAGTCTTTATTCATCAACAGGTAAACTAAGGCATAACCCAGAGCACATGTCCCAAATAACACAGCAAAGGGTCAGTGCTATTTTTTACTCTTTTCTCATAACTTCCTCCTGGAAAGGACTCCAAGGAGCTGACCTATCCCCCAGCTGTCTTTTACAAAACTGCCTTCCTAAGAGCAGGGGGTTGAATCTGCAGGAGACATCCGGAGACTTGTCCTAAGGGCAACATTCAGCGCAACCTATTCAAACACCTACTAAGTGCTGGGGCTGCAAATTGCCGATCACTGAGGCTCTTTAGAGGCAGGTCTGCATAGACCTGGAGACAGGGCACTTGAGAGCTGCAAGACCTAAGACTTCTTCCGGTACTCAGGGGAAAGGCGACCAAGACTGCTGGACTCTTTCAGGGTGGGGGACACGGTGGGCATCACAGAAGCACTAGCGCCGCAGCTGCCTAGGTGCCCCCGGGGGGTGGGGGAGGAGGAGAAAGAAGAGGAGGAGGAAGAGGGAGAGGGACGGAAAGGGGGAAAGGGAAGGAAGGGGGCGGAGGGGAGGGAGGAGCGAGCGCACGCGCAGCGCGCCGCGGCCGCCGAGAACCACCCCCTCCCGGCTCGTGCCCCTCCTCCTCCTCCTCCTCCTCCTCCTCCTCCCCCCTCCTCCCTGTCTCTCTCCCTCCCTCCCTCCTCCTTCTGGGCTCCGGCGCTCCCGCGGCGCGCGGCCCTCTCGCTCTCCGCCGCCCCCCTCCCCCGCGCAGCCGCCGCCGCCGTCCCGAGCCCCCAGCGCACGGCGCTCCCTCCCCCGCGCGCCCCTGCGGCCCCCGAGGAGGACGAGAGGGCGAGCGAGCGCGGCGCTCCCGGGCCGGCCCGGCCCCCTCTTTTCACCATCGCCCCGTCCTCCGCCGCCTTCCGCGACTTCCACCTCCTTTCCCCCCCCAAGTAGAGGCCCCCTGGGGGGGGGGAGGCCCGGGGCCCGGAGCGAATTCCCCCAACTCCCTCGGACCCGCCCCCGCCGGCCCGAGCGGGACAAGGGCCCGGGCCGGCCGCGTCGTGTGTGAGGCCAGAGCCGGGCGGGCCCGCGGGCCGTGTGCGGCCTGGTCCGCCCGCCGGGCGTGCGGAGAGCCGGGGAGCCGCCGCGGCCCGGCCGAGGGCGAGCGAGGGGAGGGGCCTGTCCGGCCCGGCCGGCGCGCGAGGACTGGGGCCCCGGGCCGCACGGCCGCCGCCGCGATGGCCCAGCAGCAGATGACCAGCTCGCAGAAGGCGCTGATGCTCGAGCTCAAGTCCCTGCAGGAGGAGCCGGTGGAGGGCTTCCGGATCACGCTGGTGGACGAGTCCGACCTCTACAACTGGGAGGTGGCCATCTTCGGGCCCCCCAACACCCTCTACGAAGGCGGCTACTTCAAGGTACCCCCACCCCCCTTCCCCGGGCCGAGGCGTCGGCCCTCCGGCGCGGCGGGTTGGGGCCCGGAGCGGCGAGCGCAGGGGCGCCGCGCTGCGCCCCCTCCCCCCTCGGCGCAGGCAGGCAGGCCCGGCGCACCCGGTGCCTTTCTTTGTCACGGGGCGGGGGCGGGAGACCGGGCTGCCGCCGGGAAATGGGGAGCCCCTGTGGCTTGGGGTAGTGGCTCCGGGGAAGCAGGGCTGCCTTTGTTTTGCGCTCCCCGGCTGAAGGTGTGTGGAAATAGAGACGATCTGTCTTTTTCCTTTCTTGACTTCCCCCTCTAGAGAGAGACCTCTGCGCGCAGGCTGGAACTGCCCCAGAGGGCAGGGTGACCTGCACTTGCTGGATTGGACTTTTCTTTTTTTGGGGGGGGGAGGAAGTTCAGGTGGGGGAGGGGTATTAGCCTGTTAATCCCGATGCTGCCAGAGCACTGACATTTTGAAGATTGGTGGTGGTAGTTCCAACTTTGCATTCCAGTGGGTGGTAAGGAAGAAGCGGGGGGGGGGGGGTGGAAAAAAGAAAAGCGCGGCGTGCTGCCTGGTGTTGACATTATCCATTCTTGAGGGACTTTTATCCCTCTTTTCTGCCCTCGTTCTCCGTTTACCTCAGTTTGCCTGCTTCTTGCAACTGCTCTTTGTCCTCACCAACTTTACTGGCTTTTCCCCTCCTGCACGTACAGATACCCACAAAAAGGGTGGAACGTGTCCTGTAGGGAGATTGATAGTTTCCCACTTTAGAGAGTCGGTTCACTCCAGCAAATGGGGTACTTTTTCCCACAAAAAGTATTAAAGTGGGATATATATATATCTCCTTAGGCAGCCGCTGTAGACATTGTTTCTATTATTTTCCATGGATCATTCCGGAGTCCAATGTTTTTGTTTTTTAACTCTAAGGTAAATAACATGGAGCTACTGAATTTTCCTCTTGTTTTGGTGTGAACTTTTTTTTTTTAAAGAGAGGAATCTCAGAATAGAAGATTAGAATGTTTTAACTGTGGGGGCTGAGAGGAAATGAATGCTTAGGTATCTATTTAATTTTTTTTTATTTCCAAAATTAAGTAAAATAGGCCAGTGAGTCAATTTTAGTTTGTTTTGAAGGGAGGGGTTATTTTGGCACAAGTTTTAAATGAGTATCTTAGTCATGTAGTTGTGAGGTGTATTTTTAGGACTACCCAATTACTTAACTCTTGTTTTCTTTCCTTCAAAAGGTAAAAGGCTTCAGTTTCTGGCTTTAAACTGGGTCAACTTTTTTGAAAATTGGATTGCTTTGGGAATGTTTAATATGCCTGTGATAGTTGCTGAATACCTCCTCAGAGGACATTTTTAGGATATTATGTAAGAACGTGGTATTGTTACCAACTGTTGGCTTCATCTTTGGTCAGCATACACTATTTTTTTTAGATTCAAGTGTTAACATTACTAAGTAAAGGTACAGATTATTAGTGACAGATTGGAAAAATAATACTGTCTCTATATAGAGGTATGATCCAATATAAATGTTCATTTGTAGATATTGGAAGTACTGGACAAAGTGGATTTATGCAATAGCTTTTCTAGAAAAAGCTTTTATTTTTAAGTTACTGGTTAGCAATAAAGGATAAAATTGAATTCACAGAAGGTGTTATCATTTGGGACAATTGACAGTTAACCCCTTCTAATGCAATTTTACTTTAAAACTATGCAAAAGAAAATAAGATGTTGCAAATCGTAACACTGTTGCCTATTAAGGAAGAATAAAGTGTAGCAAACTCTGAGTTTGGAATTGGTAGCATAAAAGTACTCTTTGCAGTATACACTAATACTGAATGCTTTCTTTGACCCAGGGATTTTAGCTCAGTGGTAGAGCATTTGCCTGGAGTGATGATTTTGATCTCCAGCAAAACACAACACACACGCTCTTTTTCTAAACGAATTTCATCCTCAGTCCTGTTGAAAAGAACGACTTAGAGCAGTGATAGAAGACTTGTCTAGCATGTTCAAGGCTTTAACCACCTCCACCAAAACAAAACCAACTATCAGGTTGGTTTAGGTCCCTGCTTTCGTGGCTCAAGCTTGTAGCCCTACTTCTCATGAGGAAGAATCAGAAGGATCAATTTCAGTTTGAGACCAGTCTGGTCTACACAACAAATTCTAGCCTACCAAGACTACATAGCAAGATTCTGTCTCAAACAAGACAGAAAAGAAAGAAAAAGTATAGGTTAGTAAGAGTATGTTCAGCCTTTTTTTTTCCTATTCTGAATTTTTTTTTAAAAAATGTTTGAGACAGAGAGGAGGTATACATGTATGTGACACGTTACATAGAGGTCAGAGAACAACTTTTAGAAGTCGGTTCTTTCCTTCCATTTTGACTTCCAGGGATTCAGCTCAGGTTGCCAGGTTTGTGTCTTCCTTGCCCAGCTATCTTGAAGGCGCCTGTCTGAATCTTCATGTTTGAAATGGAACCCGCTGTCTCTCGAACTCAGCCACTGAGCTGTTTTCTAGTTTCTACCTTTAGTTTTAACCTGTTGGTTAGGAAAAAAAAAAAAGTAGGACATTTTATGTTTTTCTGAAGTGATATCCATCTGAGTCCCAGAATGGAGTAAAAAGCAGGATCAGAGGGAGTTAGGACCATCCTGGGCCAAATACTGACTTTGAAGGCAGACTGGACTACATGAGACCCTGTCTCAAGAAAACAAAAAAGATTTTTTTTTAAGTGGTTGGGGGTGAGGATAAAGGGTCTGCTGTTTAGGTCACCCTGACTGTGCAACTCAGGCTGATGTTGAACTCATGATTCTCCTGCCAAGTACAGTAACCTGGCCCACTACATTTTGACTAAGTATGAAAAACAATTTTTTTTTGTTTTTTGAGACAGGGTCAGTTGAACTCTTATGTATCCAAGAATGGATGACCTTGGCAGTGGCAGGATTATTCTAGGTTTGTGCCATACTGATGGCGATTGAGCGTAGACTACCATGCAGGTTATAAAGTAAGCACTTTATCAACTGAGCAACATCCCCAATCCCAAGTGTTGGCACCCTCCCCTCCCCAAAACATTAGGGATTAACTGTAGGGTTTCTTTTGTGTTAGGCAAGTACTCTAGCTCTGAGCCCCATCCTCCAATTAAGAATATTCTTGGACAAAGTTTTATGTTTTAGTTTATGTTATGTTTTGTGAGAAATTTGTTCAATTGTAATTTCTTCTGGTCTGCCCCTCCCCCATCACTTACTGCGCTGATTAGTCCTTTGGAAAAAGGCAAATTTATGGTCATTGTTTATTTCATTGCTTTTGTCTTAAAACAAGGCTTTTAGTGTATTCCTTTACAGCTGCGATTAAAAGTTGACACAGAGCTTTCTGTACCACGCTTTTCTCCCTTATCAAATGTTGTATAACAGCATTATTTATTCACAAGTTAAACTCTTTTCCAAATAGACATAATCCTTTGAAAGCAGTGGGACTGCTTTTCTTTGAATTTTACTTTTTTAGAATATTTTATTTATTTTGAGAGAGACTGCATGCATGCCTTGGTCCATGGGTGGAGGTGAGAGGATGACTTTCAGAACTCCTGGGAATTAGCTGAGATCACCAAGTTTTTTTGCAGGCTGGCACCTTGTGGTTTGAGCCATTTCTTTGACCCCTACCTTTTTTGGTGAAATAACTCTTTTAAGTTTTAGATGTTCATAAGTGCCTGACTTTTGTTTGTTTCCATCACTCTGTTTCAACCATGGGTTCTGTATAGGGAATTATAAGACCTGTATTTTTTCTTTTTTTGAGGTGGTGTCTCAATTTGTAGCTCAGACTGGCTTGGAATTCAGCATATAATTCTTCCTACTTCCGATCCTCTTGCTATAACCTTCCAAATATTGGGATTTCAGGTGTGAGCTACCACACCCAGCTTTATCCTGTTTTTTGGCCTATTTTAATAGTTACAATCTATGTAATTTAAAAAAAAAAATGCATGTGTGTCTCTGTGTATTGAAAGGCATTGTGAGTGCCAAAGGTGACTTTGGGAATCACCCTGGATTGTACTACCTACCTCCTCTTTGTTTTGGAGTGTCTTTTTTTTTTATTAAAAATTTAATTATACATTTTAAAATTTTTTACCAGTTCCCTCCCTCCCCCCTCCTCCCCCTCCCCTTCCCCCAGTGCCTCCCCCCCAATTCCCAGAGAGGTTTTGGAGTGTCTTAGGCTCCACCTTACAGGGCCTGAAATACAGGCCTTTTGCCATTTCTACCTTATGTTTTTTATGTGGGATTCAGAACTCAGGACCTTCTGCTTGTAAGGTAGAGTTTTAACCCTTGAGCCATCTCTCCTCCCCAGTCTCTATAATTCTTAATTTCACCAGGTGTGGATATATGATTTCTATTTTACATATTATAAAATCTTGGTCTTTTTGTATCTTCTGGTCCAGTCCCTTCCATTGCTCTCTGCCCTTCACTCTTTTCACCATAACACTGAGTCTGGCTTCTAACCTGCTGCAATCTTTCTTTCTGCCTCCTCATTTGCTGAGATTATAGCGTGCTCCACCATGACTGATTTGTCCCATTTCTTGATCTCATTAAGTTAAAGTTCTGAACTTTACTTATTGGAATGTTTCCTGTAGGGTTAATCATTCAAAAGACAAACGAGAAGGTAGCATAGGACAGGTTAGAACATTAAAAAATTTTTTTTGTTTATTTGATATGTGTCTCAAAAAAATATGTATGTATTCTGTGTGCCCTCAGAAGGCTCGAGGGTAACTTCAGGAATCATCCTGGGTTGCTTCTAGTCCTTCTTGCTTTGCTCTGGTATTTCCCAGGCTCTGCCTTCCAGAGCTGGAAGTGCAGGCCAGCACCATTTGTGGCTGGCAATTTTACATGGAATCTGTCTTTCTGCTTTCAGGGCAGAAGCTTAGACCAGGAACTGTTTCTCCAGCCTAGAACAGTTTTCTAAGTTTACACTATTACAGTGGAACAAGTTAACATTTTATTATATATTGTTAATAAAGGTAGAAATTAATAATTTTTAATTTTTTTAAAAATTTAGTGTGTGAGTGCTGCACACAGGTGTCACTGCGTGCTTTTGAGGGTCAGAGGACCACCTTCTTCTTTGGCCATAGGATTTTCGGGGTTTGAACTCATCTCCAGGCTTATTTGGCAACTGTCTTTGTCCACTGAACCACAGGTCCTAATGAAAACTTTATAAACAGGTTCACTTCCATGCAAGCAGAGGGACTTGAGTTCGGATTACAGGTCCCATGTAAAAATGGTAGAAATAGTGAAATGGTAACAGCCTGCACCTCTGGCTCTGGAAGGCAGAGCTTGGAAACTCCCAGAACAAAGCAAAAAAGAGGTAGAGGAATCCAGAATGATTCTTGGGTCACCCTTGGGTCTCCACAGGCACACACAGTGTCTTCTGATAGACAGATACGCACACACACACACATACACACAATTTATTTCCTTTCCTTTAAAAGGAACTATCCTTTTAAGTCCCTCCTGATAATGATCATAGCTTAGTGTTGTTAGTGCGTTGGGCTCCTGCCTTATTTGTTGAAGATCATGAAGACACTGAATCTGGAATCAGAAAAATGAGAGTGCCTCTTACCATAACATGGAAGTTAAGGTGATACAGAAAGCTCGAAACATAAAGTTAACTTTTTTTAGTGTACATGCAAGAACGAGAATGTGTGCGTGTGTGTATACAAAAGGCCATTTGCATGTATGTGTCAGTTTAGGTCCAAGGATAACATCAGGAGTCATCCTGGATTACTCTACTTCCTTATTGCTTTGCTCTGGGATTTCCCAGGCTGCTGCCATTTCTGTTCAGTATTTTAACATTAGATTTGGGGGATCTGAACTCAGGTCTTTTTGCTTGTGCTTATGAGGCAAAGACTTTAACCCCTGAATCATCTTACCATCCCCTATACTTTTTATTTTAAGCAGCTTTGAGGTGATGGAAAATTGTTTGTTTTTGTTTTTTTGAGACTGGGTCTAATAGTAGCCCAGATTGGGCTAGAAGTTTTAATCCTCCTCCTGCCTGTATCCACTGAGTGCAGAGATCACAGACATGCATTACCATACCTGTCTTTTTTTTTTTTTTTTAATATAGGAACGTTTACTAAAAAAGAGAATGTTTCTAGAACTGGGAGATGACTCAGCAATTAAAGCATTTGCTCATGGGTAAGGTAGAGGATGGGATTTAGGATCCCCAGGACCCTAGTGTATTTTGGGTAGGCGTGGTGGTCTGCTTGTAATTCCAGTGTCAGAGGGTGGGAGATCAGGCATCCACAGAGCAGGCTGACTAGGGAGACTAGACATATCAGTAAGCTCTAGATTTGAATGAGACGCTGTCTCAAGGAACAAAGAAAAGAGGAATGGAGGACGATTTCCAACATTTATGTCAGATCTCTACACACATGGGCACCTCCCCCAACACACACAGAGGTGCACATGAAAATGAAAAAGTAAAAATAATTGTTATAGAACTTGACAGTTAAGGGAATATTTGTTATGTACTCAGTTTTCCTAGTAATATTTTTTTGAGACGAGGTAGTCTTGGCTCCTCTAGAATTTGGGGTAGTCTTGCCTCTGCCTCCAAAATGTTAGGATTACACGCGCCTGCCACTGCTCTCCTCTGAACACTTCTTTGAGATTTGACTCACATAAAAATAATGAACATCGGGGCTGGAGAGGTGGCTCAGGGGTTAAGCCTCCGCCTTGCATGCGGAAGGTCCTGAGTTCGGATCCCAGATCCCACGTATAGACGCCAGGCGGAAGCGGGGGCGGCCTGCGCTTCTGGTCCTGGTAGGGCGGAGCCTGTGAATCCCGGGGCAGAAGGAGGTGGAGGCATCCATGGTGGTTCGCGAATTCGTCCGTGGTTCTACACACACACAGACACACACACGCGCACACACACACACATACAGACACACATGCGCGCGCGAACACACGCACATGCACACATTTGAATAAATAATAATAATAATAATAAAAAATTTAAAAAAAAATAATGAACATCGAGGGCTGGAGAGGTGGCTCAGGGGTTAAGCCTCTGCCTTGCAGGCTTGAGAAGGTCGAGAGTTCAGATCCTAGACCCCATGTATAGACGCGGGGAAGCGGGGGCGGCCTGCGTTTCCGGTCCTAGTAGGGCGGAGCCTGTGAATCCCGGGGCAGAGTAAACAAGAAGGAGGTGGAGGCGTCCATGGTGGTTCCCGAATTCGCCTGTGGTTCTACACATACACAGACACACACGCACACGCACGAACGCGTACATGCACAATTGAATAAATAATAAATTTTAAAAAATTAAAAATAATGAATATCCTTTTAGTAACATATATATATGAGCTTATATAGTGGACAAAGAAAATCAACTTCTGAAAATTTATTTAGTTTAGAGATTTGAAGACAAGCATCTTGCTGTGTAGCTCACACTGGCCTGGAACTTACTGTGTAGCTCAGACTGGCCTCAACTCATGGCAGTCTTTTTACCTTGACCTTGTACGTATTGGAATTACAGGCACATGCCACTAAACTTGATTGGAAAAGAGTGTGTGTGTGGTGTGTGTGTGTGTGTGTGTGTGTGTGTGTGTGTGTGTGTGTGTAAGAAGGCATTATGTGCCTGTGAAGGCCCAAGGGTGACTTCTGGAATCACCCTCATTGCTCTACCTCCTTATTGCTTCACTCTGGAGTTTCCTAGGCTCTGCTCTCCAGGACCAGAATTGCAGGCCATCATTTCTACCTGGCATTTTTACAAGGGATCTGGGATTTGAATTCATGCACTGGAATTCACTTCTAAGTGCTGGGATTATAGGCATACATCTCCATGCCTGTCTTTGTGAGGTGCCCAGTACTTTGGTAGAGCTAGATGCTCTACCAGTTGAGCCATATCCTCAACTCAACCTTGATCCCTTTTTCTTAATTTTCCATTTCTTTGAGGAGACCATGTGGCTCAGTTAGTAGTGTACATAGTAGTTCATATTATATGAGGGAAAAATAGGAGTGGCTGCTAGTGTTGGAAGATAAGTATGAGAAGTTAGTTTTGGGAATAAAAAATGATAAAAGCACCTCTGAAATTATAAAGTCATGGTGGTGGCAATTGTATTTCTCTTTACACTATTAGTTTATGCTTTTAAAATAATGCTTTGATACTTTTCCAAATGTATTTTTTCAAAAGTTGAATATAGAGGAACTATTTTGGTTCTTCTTATAGTTGAGTCTATGAAGTGATGTTTTAACTAAATTACTGCTTATATTTCCTCTGGTCACTGAGATGTAACCTCTAGGCCCTATCCAACCCACCTCCCTCCATATATATACTTTTTTTTTTTTAAGTAGATCTCTTATATTCTAGTCTGGCCACACACTTGTCATATGTCTGATTTTATTGGGTACTGGGGATTGATTCCAGGGCGGCATACATGTTCGGCAAATACTGTATTAACTGATTTACAGTTCTAATCTCTATCTAACATCTTTTGGATCGGTGCCAAATTATTTTCATCTTTTTTTTTAAAACTTGTATTCATTTTTTAGTGTGTGTGTGTATCATATGTGTCCCTGTGGAAGACCAAGGGTGATTTCAGAAATCATCCTGGATTGCTTCTACCTCCTTGCTTCCCTCTGGGGTTTCCCATCCACCCATCAGGGCTGGAAGTACATGTTGCTGACATTTCTGCTTGGGTTTTTTTTACATGGGATCTGGGATCTGAACTCAGGACCTTTTCTGCTTGTGAGACAAAATCTTACCCCTTGAGCCATCTCTCCAGCCCCTGTTTTCATCTGTTTTGTGTTTATATTTCTAAATTTATTTTTATTCTGTGTGTGTGTGTGTTTAGACCATGGGTGGAGACCAACTCGTGTAGTCAGTTTTGTCCCATCCACCTTTCCTCGCATGCTGATGATTGAAGTCTCTAGCCTAGTATAGCAGGTACTTTTACCCTCTGAGGCTTATCACTCTCACTCCAGTCTGGCCCAGACTGGCTTCCCACTCTTGTTCCTACTCCTGAAGCATCCCTACTGCTGGGCTTATAGGACTTTCAGCTGTGTGCTACCACACACAGCCTATAGTTTTATAATTTTTTGGTTTTCTATATTTGCTGCACGGGCAAGTTGATATTTAATTTGAGGGATTCATCTCTTAAAATAATTAAGACCATGTGGCTCACTTAGTAGTGTATATAGTGGTTCAAATGTTTACAATGATTACTGTCTGGTTAAAATAACTTTTATTTCATATACAAGATAATATTTAAGAACTGGCTTGCTCCAGTATTGTAGCACATGCTGTATTTCTAGCACTCAGGAGGCAGAAGGATCTTAAGTTTGAGGGCAGACTGGGCTACATAGTGAGATACCAACTCAAAAAACAAAAAAAAAGGAGCTGGGAGTATATCTCAATTGGCAGAGTTCTTGCCTGGCATGCAGAGACCTTGGGCATGATTCCCAGCACCACATAAACTTGCATAGTGGTGCTCTGACCGTGGTTACATAGCATGTTGGAAGTCATCCTGGGATTCAGGGCCCCATCTTAAAAAGCAAAACAAAGCACCACAAAAAACAGAAGGAAAAAAATGGTAGTTTTAAAACTCAGTATGCAATGATACTTTGTAGAAGTATAAGCTTAAATCCTAGAAATCAGATTTGATTATTATTGTTTATTTTATTCGCGCGGGCGCACGTTTGTGTGTGTGTGTGTGTCAGTCAGTCAGAGGGAACTGTGTTTCTTGGTGATTTCGGGAATCATCCTTGATTGCTTCTACTTCTTTTTTGCTTGGTTCTGGGATTTCCCAGACTCTGCCTACCAGGGCTGGAAGTGCAGGGCCACCACTGTTACTGTGTTGGATCTGGGAACAGAACTCAGGACCTTCTGCTTGTAAGGCAGTCTTAACCTCTAAATCTCTCCAGCCCTTCTTGCCTTTTTTTTTTAAAGCTAAATATTACTCAGATGGTCCCATTTATTCCCCAGAGTTGAATTTGAGCCATTTGGGATTATAAAATTAAACAAAAACAGTCCACACTAAAGGAAGATTTGATACTCATGGCATTAAGAAAAATGTACACTACGCCCTGAATGTAGTTCTTGGAAAGGGAATCCTGAAAGAGTTCTGAATCGTCTGATCTTTTGGAATAGTGTGGTGCAGAGTATGTGTATGATGTAGTCAGTCCTTTGAGGTTTTGTCCTGAAGGAGGTAAGTGCCTATGAGTTCTGGTAGTTGGGTTTAAAGAACAAAACAACACAGAACAAAACAAAACAAAACAAAAAACTTGTAACAAGTTTCCGGTTTTTTGTTGTTGTTGTGTAAATTATTTATCCTGCAGAGTTCCCACCCTAAATTGAAGTTTCCAACAGACCAAAGTAACGATTACTCCAAGCTCCCACTTGACAAACCAACCAGTTTATTTACAAAAGCAGGGGTAAAGGGGTGGACAAGAACAAGGACAATTCAAAGACAGCCCACTACAGCATGCCTAGATGAACTCCCAGTTAACCCTTCTCAGCCCCTATATACCCTAGGGCCCCTCCCAGACCTCAAGGTAAGGAAGGGTCCAAAGACCATCCTCCTCTATCTCAGAATCTATAGACAGCCTGGGGCACTCCTGAAGGCCTCAGACAAAGATTGTGGTTGTTTGTTCAAAAGAATGTACCATAGAGCATTCTCTTTAATTTCCATTTCCACCATTGCTTAAATTGGGAGGGAAAAAAACCCCACAAAAGTAGAGTGAAATGTATTTAAGTCATTAGAGACTAACCACTGAGGAAAAAGTTCAGTGCTTTTTTTTTTTTTTTTTTAATTATTTACTTATTTAGTGTGTGTATGTATCAGAGGGCACTGTGAGTCCCTGTGGAGAACGAAGTGTGACTTTGGAAATCATCCTGGATTGCTTCTATCTCCTTTTTGCTTCACTCTGGGATTTCCCAGGCTCTGCCCACTAGGGCCTGAAGTGCAGGCTGCCATCATTTTCACCTGGTATTTTTTACATGGGACCTGGGATCTGAGATCAGGTCTTTCTGTTCTCGAGCAGAGTCCAATGCTAAATATAACTGCTGCAGTGGTTTGAATACAATCCCCTCAACTCATGCAGGATTTTAATCTACTGACTCATACGTTATTAAGAGGGTTACAATCTGATGATTGAATTCTGGTGACTCTATAAGGAAAGGAGATATCACATCACCACATGGGATACACATGGTGATGCCTAGATGATACCCTCTCAACTAATTTTTCTCAGCCTATATACTCTAGGATTCCCTCCCATCTTACCTGTGAGGTGCATGGGTGGCACATGTATAGCACATGTGCCCGCACATGGATTCTAGCCCTTCAGCCCTCGTGTGCAGGCACTTGGTCAGGCATGTACATTCTAGTTCCTCTCAGCCCTCTGTTTCTGAGGGAACATTAACAATCAGTGGGCTCACTCTTAATATTCTTGGACAAAATGGGGGAATGTGCCATACAACACATATGTACACACACATTCATTCATATGTACACATAAAGATGGTGATTTGCCTTAGTGACAGAATGCTTAGTGTATGAGCTCCTGTGTTCAGTCCCTAATAGTACAAGAAAAAAAAGTTATGTAGTCAGGAATAGAGTCTGTACAATTCTGTTGGACTTTCAACCACTAAAAGAGTATTTCATTAGAGTGATGAAAAACTGATATCATACATCCTTAGGGTTTCTTTGCTAATTTACTAATCATGTTTTAACATTTTCTAAATATTAGCAGAAGATAAAAGTTTACTGAAAATGGGCTGGAGAGGTGGCTCAGGGGTTAAGCCTCCGCCTTGCAGGCGGAAGGTCCTGAGTTCGGATCCCAGGCGGAAGTGGGGGGGGCTGCGCTTCTGGTCCTGGTAGGGCGGAGCCTGTGAATCCCGGGGCAGAAGGAGGTGGAAGGCATCCATGGTGGTTCCCGAATTCGTCCGTGGTTCTACACATACACAGACACACACACACACACACACACACACACACACACACACACACACACAGACACACGCGCACATACACATGCATATGCACACAGTTGAATAAATAATAATAATAAAAAAATTTAAAAACGTTTACTGAAAATATGGAAATTCTGTAGAATTTATTACAATTTAGGTAATCATGTTAAAATGGGAAGAGCACTTCCTAATTTTGAATTGGCTGGTTCTATTTTTTAAAATATAGGCATTATTTCTGAAGTAGTTGTGTTTCCTTCTACCTTCTTTCCCCCCTCCCTTCTCTATTTTCTTCTTCCTTCCATTCTTCCCTTCTTTGGGAGTGGCACTAAGGACTTTATGCATGCTATGCTAAGTACTCTACCACTGAGCTTCAAGCTCCAGCAGAAATTGTTCTTTTATTGGTAAGTTATGTTAAAGGAGTTCATTTAAAAACATTGCTAGTGAGTAGTGAGCTGAAAAGGAAGGTACACTACGTAAGTAGTATTGTATATCATTATTTCTAGCTTTATTATTATTAGAGTTACTATTTCTAAACTTGAAAAAAAATGCTTTCTAAGGCTGGAAAGATGGCTCAGGAGTTAAAGCCTTTGCCTCATAAGCATAAGTACCTGAATTAAGATCTCAGATAAAAAAAAAATGGCAGCCTGGGCTGAAGAGATGGCTCAGGAATTAAGACTCTGTCTCACAAGAAGAAGGTCCTGAGTTTGGATCCCAGGTCCCACACAAAAATGCCAGGTGGAAATGGCAGCAGCCTGCATTTCCCACCCTGGTGGGCAGAGCCTGGGAAATCCCAGAGGGAAGCAAGAAGCAATCCAGGATGATTCCTGAAGTCACCTGTGGTCCTCCACAGGGACACACACAGTGCTCTGTGATACACACACATTAAATAAATAAGTAAGTAAAAATAAAGAGGCAGCCTTTAATTCTGACCCTGAAAGGAGGAGTCTGAAAAACTACAGAGCAAAGCAGTAGAGCAATCTAGATGATTCTTGATATCATTCTTGGGTCTCCCTAGCACAAACCCTCAAGTGACTTCCAAAACACACGCACACACACACACCACTCCTATGGCAGAGGGAGGGAGAAAATGTTTTCTAGTTGGGGATATGACTCAGTGGTAGAGCACTTTCAGTTTTCTAAAGTTAGGTATGGCTGCTCCAACACCTCTAATTTCAGTACTCAGGAGGATTACCATGAGTTGAAGACAGCCTAGGCTGCAGAGTGAGACCCTGAATCCAAAGGATGGTAATAAGTTTTCTGTTGTTATCAAAGCTATTAGTGTAGCAATGGTTTGAGTATATTAAAACTTTCTCCTAGAGTTATGAATTTTTTGTTTGTCTAATTTTTAGACAGTATTCCAGTAGCTTTGGTCTTGTGGGCTAGGTGGCAAAGGATGATCTTAAATTCCTGAATCTTTTGCCTCAATCTCCCAAATTCTGAGGTTGCAGACATATACCCCAGTACTGACTTTTAGATCATAAGCTGTATTTTGGATTAGCATATTATTGACATAGAGTCTAAATTATCTTTATTTTTCCCCCCTCTTTTTTCTTTTGCTGAGATGGGGTCTGTGTTGTCCAGACTGGCTCAAAGGTCTCTCCTGCTTCAGTCTCACATGCAGCTGGGGTTGTTTTTCTTTCGTTCATTCTCTCTCTTTCTCTTTTTACATTTATTGTGTGTATGCGTGTGCTTATGTACCATAGTGCATGTTGGGAAGTCAGAGACTTTAGGAGACAGTTTGCTTTTTCCCATCTCTTGACCTTCAGAGATTGAACACAGTGCATGCACTGTGCACTGAGCCCATCTCTGGGGCTTTCCTTGATCTTTTTTTGTTTTGTTTTGTTTTTTTGCTACATTCTTTGAGAATAGCAGCTCCTCCAGATTTTGCATAAAATTGCAAGGAATTCCTGATAATCTGAATTTTCTCCATGGAACTCAGGCAGTTTCAGCTCTCAGTTTAGAACGTAATGCTTAGACTAGTAAATATTCCGATTGTACTTTTCTTTTGAGGAAGATACTAGATTTTATTTTGGGGTTTGCTATTAGGATCGTTTCATCAAGTTGCCAGGTTGCCTCAGTAAGATCTCATGTTTTTAGTATTTTATTATTTATTGTATGTGTGTGCGTGTATCAGAGGGCACTTTGTGTCTCCGTGGAGGACCAAGAGTGACTTCAGGAATTATCTTGGATTCCTTCTACCTTCTTCATGCTTTGCTCTGGGATTTCCCAGGTTCCGTCCACCAGGGCGGGAAGTTCAGGCCACTGCTGTTTCCGCTTGGCATTTTTACACGGGACTTGGGATCCAAACTCAGGAACTTCTGCTTTTGAGACAGAGTCTTAACACCTGAGCCATCTTTCCAGCCCAATCTCATGTTTTTAATGACCGAAGGTTTGGCTAAAAAAATTGGACTGGAAATCTTGAATATATAGTTATTATAGCCTTTAAAATGCTGGGATTATAGTACATTTTTGTAGCTGAACTTGTTGTTTGTTAATACTCTACATTTATGCACTTTCTTAAAAAATCTTGATGAAATTTAGCTGTTTTTTTCTTTTCTACATTCTTTCTAGTCTCTTTAATTGTAGAGATTGCTTGAATTTTGCCCATTTTCTTTATGTGTATTGGGAACAGGTTCTTTCTGTTTTTGTTTGTTTGTTTTGGGGAAGATAAACCCAGAGCCTCAAACATGCTTATATTCTATTACTTACTGAAGTCCAGTCTTGAATTAATTAGGAATTTCTCTTTTTTGAATACAATTTCTTCTTTTTCTTCCTTTCTTCCTACTCATTCTCTCTTTTTTTTTCTCTCTTTTTGATTAAGAGGGTTTCATATAGCTCAGGCTTCCACCTCCTAAGCGCTAGGACTGTAGGCAGGCATCACTCCATTTTAAGCACTGTGTGTGTGTGTGTGTGTGTGTGTGTGTGTGTGTAAGAGGGTACTTTAGTGTGTGCCTGTGACAACCCAAGAGTGATATCAAGAATCATCTGGGATTGCTCTGCTTCCTTACAGTTTTGTTCTGGGGTTTCCCAGACTCTGCCTTCCAGGGCCAGAATTATAGACTGTTGCCATTTCTGCCCAATGTTTTTACATGACGTGGTATCTGGGATTCAAACATAGGTCCTTTTGCTTTCGAGAAAGGCTTTAATTTCTGAGTCATCTCTCCAGCCCCTAACAACTCTTAAATTGGTTAAAATTCTTGTGATCCCATCCACCAAAGTTCATAAGCAAGCCCTGTCAGGATTAGCTTGTCTATTGTTGTTCCAGCTTCCATATCCTCAAAACTTGAGACAACCTTTCAAACTCATGGTGATCCTTCTGCCTAGGTCTACTCCACCCCACCAAGTGCTGAGTTTCAGGCGTGTATTGAGACACCCAACTGCTGTCCCATTTTGTGTGTATGTGTTGTTTTCAGTTCTAAAAACTTTTCTACAAGTCTCATTTAGATCTTTCTTGGACCTTTTTTATTTCACACAGCAGTTCTTCCTTTTTCCTTCTTTTTTCTCTCTTTCCTCTCCTTTTTCTCTTCCTTTTCTTTCTTCTTTCTTTCACTGTGTAACTGCTAAACTGCTGTTTTCAGTTTTATAGTTTTTCTGTCCTGAAAAATTTTAAGTCTTGAGCCAGAGAGATAGCTTGAGTTAAGCCTCTGTCTCGAAAGCAGAAGGTCCTGAGATTGGATCCTGGGTCCCACCTAAAAGTGCTGGACAGAAGTGGCAGCAGCCCACACTTCTGGCCCTGGAAGGTGGAGTCAGGGAAACTCCAGAGCTAAGTCTGCAAATCTAAATTTCTCTTGGACTGCTTGCTGTGCAGGAACTGTTGCTGCTGCCTCCTCCTTTTTCCCTTCTTCCTTCTCTTCTATTTTCGTCCTCTTCCTCATTCCTGACTTTCTTTTTCTCTTCAGTGTGTAACTGCTATCTTAAGTTTTATGCTTTTTCTGTTATGAAAAAAATTTCCTTTAAAATGTAGAACACTTCAGGAATTTTCGTGTCATCCTTGCGCAGGGGCTGTGCTAATCTTCCTCGTATCACTTGGATTTTAGTATACATGCTGCTGAAGCAAGCACTGTCCTGGAAAAATTTGAAGTTTACATCTCTAATTAGGTTTCTTTTGGATTTTTCACTGTTAGATTGGTTATAATTATATTTTCTTATAAAGAGTATATTATTGTATTAGTAATATAAGACTGTTACCTTAACACTGGAAGTTACTAGACAAAGTAATCATGGAAAGAAGTAGCCCTAAACCCATCTGGATGCCTTTAAAAAAATCCTCATGTTAATTATTCTCCACTTTAATTCTTTTTTTTAACTTTATTCATTTCATTCATTCATTCATTCAGTGTGTGTATGTGTGTGTGTGTGTATGTGTGTGTGTGTATCACACTTCGGGAATCATTCTGGATTGCTTCTACTTCCTGGCTTCACTCTAGGATTTCCCAGGCTCTGCCTACTAGGACCAGAAATGCAGGCATCATCATTTCCTCCCATCTCCTTCTTGCTTAGCTGTGGGATTTGTCAGACCCCACCGACTGGGTCAGAAGTGCAGGCCTCTGCCATTTCGCCAGGTGTATTTACATGAGACCTGGGATCCAAACTCGGGATCTTCTGATTGTGAGGCAGAGTCTTAACCTCTGAGCCATCTTTCCAGCCCTCTACTTTAATTCTTAAGCCTTTCCTTGTAGGATGTATACATTTGTCAGCTTCAGAATAGAACTGTTATGGTCTAGGGTTGTAGTTTAAAGGTTTGGGTGCTTGCTTAGCATGCAGAAGCCCCTTAGCATCACCACCACCACCACCACGAACAACAACAAAAACCCCACAAGACTATTTTTGGGCTAAATGTTTCTCTTTTAAGAGCTTTTTTTAAAATTATTATTTATTCAACTGTGCATGTATGCGTGTGTGCGTGTGTATGTGTGTGTGTGTGTAGAACCCCGGGCGAACTGGGGAACCACCATGGACGCCTCCACCTCCTCCTTGTTTACTCTGCCCCGGGATTCACAGGCTCCGCCCTATCAGGACCAGAAACGCAGGCCGCCCCCCCTTCTGCCCGGCGTCTATACGTGGGGTCTGGGATCCAAACTCAGGACCTTCTGCCTGCAAGGCAGAGGCTTAACCCCTGAGCCATCTCTCCAGCCCCATTAAGAGCTATTTTTTAAATGGTGTTTTAAGGATTTATTTGAGGGGGTGTGTTTGTGTGTTAGGGGTGGGAGGAGAATGGTTCACACATGGAGATCAGAGCTGAACAACTTTACTTCTCTGCCTCTACCATGTAGCCTCTGGGGGGGGGGTCAAACTCAGGTTGCCAGGGTTTGTGAGCAGGCTCCTTACCTGTTGAGTTATGCTAACTGCCCCTATTCATTTATTTAATTTTTGAGAGAGAGAGAGAAATCTGTCTGTCAGAGGGCACTGTGTGTCACTGTAGAGGATAAGGGTGACTTTGGGAATCATCCTGGATTACTTCTTTTTTCCCTTGCTCTGGAATTTCCCAGGCTCCATCCACTAGGGCTGGAAGTGCAGGCTGCTTCAGTTTCTGCCTGGCGTTTTTGACATGGGAACTGGGATCTGAACTCAAGGCCTTCTACTTTCGAGGCAGAGTCTTAACAACCCTGAGCCATCTCTCCAGTTTATAATGTATGATCTTTTGTAATGGACTCCTTATACTTTACATAATGCTCTTAGGTTTATGCATGTTACAGTGTGTATCAGTACTGCACACTTTTTTTTAAAGACATAGTCTTTCATCCCGTTTCCACTTCCTGTGTATATACCACCTCACTTTGTATATATGTTGTATATAAGTGCTCTAGCCCTATCTATATTCTATTTTACTTTTTTTCTCTTTCCCCCTGATTTTCTCTCTTTTGATCTCCTCTCCTCTCAACAATTTAAAATTAAAAGAAAGTTCTAGGCTAAAGAAGTATGTCTCAAATTTTAAAAGTACTACAGAAGGAAGGAATAAAAACACTGGAATAGGAAATGATTGAATACAAAAAGTGTAATATTTATGGCACATAAAATTGTATGAAATTCAAATTTCAATGTCCATAAAAATTTTGCTAGAACAACCACATTCATTTATTTATCATTCGTCTGTGACCCGGGTAGTGCAATAGTGGTGTAGTTCAGTGATTGCCAGAGAGGCACGTGTGCTGTTCCCATTGCTGATGCATGGAGTACTACAGATGGCAGTGATGGAGCCAGTACAGAGCAGAGGCAAGAGGATGGCACAAATTGGAGGCAGTCAGGACTACGTGGTGAGAGAGACATGTCTTAATTTAAAAGCAAAACAAAATCCACAAGCCAAGTTACAGTGATAAGTTGTGTGATTGGCATTGATACCACTGCACTAGTAAATTTTTATTTTATTTATTATTGTGTTACCCATTCTTCAAACAAGAATGAAATAATATCCCAAAGCCAAATATTGTGATTCACACCTATAATCCCAGCACTCAACCAGCAGACTACAGAGTGAGGGCCTGTCTTGAAAAGAAAGAAAAGAAAAGAAAAGAAAATAGAAAGAAAGAAAAAAAAGTAGACGTAACAGGCTTTTAGGTACAATGGAGTTTTCTGTCATCGTCATCAAATTTGGTGACAAACCATTGTATTTAATTTTTTTTTATTCAATTGTGCATGTGTGCACATGTGTATGTATGTGTGTGTGTGTGTGTGTGTGTGTGTGTGTGTGTGTGTGTGTGTGTGTAGAACCACAGACGAATTCGGGAACCACCATGGACTGCCTCCACCTCCTCCTTGTTTACTCTGCCCTGGGATTCACAAGCTCCGCCCTACCAGGACCGGAAACACAGGCCGCCCCCCCTTTCGCCCGGCGTCTATACGTGGGGTCTAGGATCCAAACCGCCTGCAAGGCAGAGGCTTAACCCGTGAGCCACCTCTCCAGCCCCCAAACCATTGTATTTATTATGCATTTATACTGTTTGTGAAAAGAGTGGATTTTACTAGAATTACACTCATCAAATAAGTCCTCAATTCAGGAAAATAGAAAGATTAGAACATTTAAATATAATGATCTCATAAAATTTCTTCAAGAAATTGAAAATGAAACATCAGCCAAATTAAGTTACTAAGTAGCTTGTTAGCCTAGCAAGGACAGACATTTACTGATGGTGAGTTTAATTCTAATAGTCAAATAAGAAAATAAATGTGTTTAAGGTTATTAGCTTTTTAGTGAGAACAGTTGATATTAACAGTAACATCAGTACTCAACTAAAAAAGGCAAATTATTTCAAGTAGTTTTTCTTGGCTATGGATGATTCAGCAGATGTTACTGAAACTGCTCAGTTGCTGTGTACTTGACCAGTTGATAACAGAAGTCACTGAGGAATTGGGCTCTATTGGGGCTTCCCAGTTGGTTGGTAGAGTGCTTGCCTAGTGTCATAGTACAGTTGTCAACTTGATTGGTTGAAGGTTTGATCTCTGGGCACATTTGTAGATAATTAATATTTGAGTTAATTCCAGAGTAGAACCTGTAGAAGATTGTCTAGTTGATGGGTAAGGCCCAACCCATGAAGGGTGGACTAGGCCCTGGACAGGTAATGAAGTACAGAGAGCTGGTTGAGGAAGTTGACATTCTCATGTGTACTTGGCCAGAAATGCTCGCTTTGCAAGGTGAGAATTGTCCCGCTCTCAGCTATTCCATGGATATGAGTGACCAGTTCCTTGGCCCTTTGGCAATGGTGCATGCTCTCCTGCCAACTGGACCAAGAACTGTAACCAGACTATCATAAGAGAATAAACTCCTTTTCCCGTAAGTTGTTTGGTGGTAATTTATCAGCTACATGTAGGCTATCTGAAACACCATGAAGTCATGAGTTTGATCCTCAGCACTGTATAAAAAAACTGGGTCTGTTGGTGTGTCTGCCTGTAATTCCAGTAATTGGGAAGTAGGGGTGAGGAGGGTCAAGGGTCTTTCTTTTTTTTTTTTAAGTGGGACCTGGGATCTGAACTCGGTACCTTATGCTTGAGAAGCAGAGTCTTAACCGCTGAGCCATCTCTTCAGCCCCAAGGGTCTTTCTTACTTAGTTAAATACTGAATTTTAGACCAGCCTGGGTTACATGAGACCCTATTTAGAACAAAAGAAACAAAAAGACAAGAACAACAAAAAGAATTAGCTTGTATGACTACCTTTTGGAACACCCATGGTCAAGAATTCAGTACAATCTTGTATTAGTTACTCTTGTGTGTTGCTGTGAAAAAACAACTTAGTCAAGCAACTTAAGGGAGAAAGGGAGATTTATGCAACTTACGGTTCCAGAGGGGAGAGACAGACAGTCTTTTATGGCAGACGAGGCTTGTCTGGTTGGCTGAAGCTGGAGGCAGGTTAAGTCACGGCAAACATCTTGGAGGCTGAGAGCTGCAAAACTACTTGCTACAAAAAATTAGACTTCTCCAGGAGGGTTGGAAGTGCATGTTAGCCATTGTTTCTATCTGCTTTTTTACATGGGATCTGGGATCTGCTTTCGTGGCAAGGCTTTAACTACTGAACCATTTCTTTAGCTTTGTCCATGGTGGGTGTCTACTGATTAGGCTAGGGCTAACTGGGCAAAATGTGTCTTTCTCCCTTATTGCAGGATTGTAGGATTATAAACTCAGATCTCTGTGTCTACTAAGTTGACTATTTTCCTGACCCCCATTTTAATGAAAAGTAGCATTATTCTTTGTTGCAGTCCGCCTGCATGGTTGCTGATAAATGACCGGAACACAGCTTAAGGGAACAAGGAGTTTACTTTCTTATGACAGTCCAGTTACAGTTCATAGTCCAGCTTGACAGGAGAGCGCACACTAACACCAAGGCTGAGGGAACTGGCCACCATAACGGCTGAGAGATGGACAATCCTTACTTGCCAGACCAGCATGGCTGGCCAAGTATACAGAAGGATGCCCACTCTCTCAACCAGCTCTCTGTGATTTACCCAGGGCCTAATCCCACCCACCATGGGCTGGGTCTTCCCCATCAGCAAGACAATTTCCTTCAGGTTTGCTCTGGGCTTAACTCAAACATCAACTCTCCACAACTGTGTCCAGAACCTAAACCCTCAAGAGTCAAGTTGACACCTGTGCTTAACTATGACATTCTTTAAATGAAACGTCATTAGCAAAACTCATTTCACTTTTCTTAACTGGGTATTGGAGCACATATTTATAATTTCAGCAATTGGGACAGTGAAGCAGTTGGGTTTTCTGAGATTTCGAGGCCAGTGTGGGACTTCCTGTTTCCACAACAGGTGCTGGAAAGGATCAGAGGACCTGAGTTGGATCCTTAGAACCCACTTTAAAAAATTTGGATACATGATGTATGCAGTAGTTTATAATCCTTGCACTTGAGATGTAGAGACAGGTGGATTTCTGGGACTTGCTGTCTAAGGGTGAGTCTCCAGGAAAAAAGGACTGTGCCTGAATAGTGACCCTTGAGGTTCACTTCTGAATACATATGTACATAGTTCTCATGTGGAAATCAGAGGATGAATTTTGGAAGCCACTTCCCTTCATCTGCCATGTGGATTCTTGGGTTCAAATTCACATCATCAGGTTTGTGTGGCCTTTATCTACTGTGCCATCTTGATTGCCTGAGGCAGGATCTCACTTCTGGTACAGTGTATTCCATTCTACCTGGAACTTAGGACTTTTTGACTTTCTTATGCAGGTGCAAGAGCATGAGTGCACAAGTGTTCTCTTGAACGTCCCAGGTATACTGAGAATCATCCTCAGTTGCTTTTCTACCTTACTCTTTTGAACTCAGAGCTTGTCTGTAGAGTTAGCCTTGTTAATCACCTTGCTCTGAGGATATCCAGTCTCTACTTAACATGGCTGTCATGAGCATCCCACATTTTTGTGTGTAACGCAGGGATCCAAACTCTGGTTTTTTGCTTGCAGGGCAAGCGCTTTAACCTTCCTAGCTTATGAAGCATATAATTGGAAAATCATGGTATTTTTAGTTGTTTCTGTTTTTTTTTTTTTAATTTTGTGTGTGTGTGTGTGTGTATGTGAGAGAGAGAGAGAGAGAGAGAGAGAGAGAGAGAGAGAATACTGTGTGTTCTACTTCCTTTTTGCTTCACTCTGGGATTTCCCAGGCTTTGCCCACCAGGGCCAGAAGTACAGACTGCAACTATTTCTTCCTGGCAATTGTATGTGGGACCTCGGATCTGAACTCAGGACCTTCTGCTTGCAAGACAGAGTCTTAACCCCCGAGCTATCTCTCCAGCCCTATTGTTTGATTTTTTTATTATTATTTTTTTATTTTTATTATTATTATTATTTATTCAACTGTGCGCATGTGCGTGTGTATGTGCGCGCGCGCGTGTGTCTGTGTGTGTGTGTGTCTGTGTATATGTAGAACCACGGACGAATTCGCGAACCACCATGGGCGCCTCCACCTCCTTCTGCCCCGGGATTCACAGGCTCCGCCCTACCAGGACCAGAAGCGCAGGCCGCCCCCGCTTCCGCCCGGCGTCTATACGTGGGATCTGGGATCCGAACTCGGGACCTTCCGCCTGCAAGGCGGAGGCTTAACCCCTGAGCCACCTCTCCAGCCCCCTTTTTTTTTATTTTTTTAAAACTTTTTTTTTTTATTCACGCGCGTGTGTGTGTGTGTGTGTGTGTGTGTGTAGAACCTCGGGCGAATTTGGGAACCACCGTGGACGCCTCCACCTCCTCCTTGTTTACTCTGCCCCAGGATTCACAGGCTCCACCTTACCAGGACCAGAAACGCAGGTGCCTCCCCCCCACCGCTTCTGCCCGAGGTCTAGGATCCAAACTCAGGACCTTCCGCCTGCAAGGCAGAGGTTTAACCCCTGAGCCACCTCTCCAGCCCCTATTATTTGATTTTTTGAGACAAGGTTTTCCAGTGAAATTGTAGCAATTTTTCTGCTTCAGCCTCCTGAGTGCTAGGACCAACTTTAGCTCTAAATAATTGTTAGGATAATGATCTTTTTCTTGACTTATTGAACTTTATTTCATTGGGTTTTGGGTTAAACTATATGCTTTATCATGTAAAAGATCAACATCTAGGTCTGCTCACAGGAGTTCTCATTATTTTATTACTTTTTATTTATTTTTTCATGTGTATGTGTGGATGGATGCCTGTGGAAGCCCAGGGAGATTTTGAGAATCACTGGGATTGTTCTGCCCCTAGTTGCTTTACTCTGAGATTTCCCAGGCTCCGCCTCTAGACTTGCAGGCTACTGCCATTTCCAAGTGGGCTCTGGGATCTAAATTCAGGTCCTTTTGCTTGTGAGGCAAAGGCTTTAACCACTGAGCTCTCTCTCCAGCCCCTTCTTTTTTTTTTTTAAGCACTTTTATTATTATTTCCGCTTATACAAACTTTAACAGGTATACCAGTCCCCTCCCTCCCTCCACCTCCCCCCACCCCCCTGCCCCTTATTACTACTTCTTAAAAGTTTAGTTTTTTGCTTTTTTTTTTAAAGACATGGTCCATGTAGCCTAGATCTTGAACTGTCTATGTAGCAAAGAATGACCTTTGAACTCCTGATTTTCCTTCCTCTACCGCTCCCTGCTGGAATTATACATGTGTGCTACCATGCAGTTTATCCAGCTTTGCATGTTAAGCAAGCACTGTGCCTGCTTGAGCTACATCCACATCCTCTTATCTGATTTCATTTATTATCAACCTAATAAACCATATATTGTGACCTGGTATTATATGGGAGTTATTAGAATCTATAAAGGAAGATAGAAAAGATCCTGTGTCTGGTACTGACTTTCCCAAGTGGTTCAAATACAATGATTTCCTTGTAGAGTCCAAGTCAAATGTCTCGAACTCCTATGGTCAGGAGAGTCTCTTTCCTCAACCTTTCTATAGGTGGGACCATAAGCACCATACCTGGTTGAGTCGGTTAGGATGAGAAAATTGACTTACTCAACAGAAAACTATAAGGATTATAGCTGTTGTTCACTGACTTATTGGCATGTGCCTCGTCCTGTCCTAAGAAGGTCACAGTGTCAGTATCTGTACATGCAGACACACAGAATCTTTTTTTTTTTTTTTTTGCTAAATATCAAGATACTTTATTAATGCAGCACATACATACAAACTATGAAAGAATAAGAAATTTACATATCTAGATCATAACAAACAGGTGGCAAGTCAACATCCAGGCTGGAAAGGATTCTGGAAGGAGACAGCAGCTGATTAGATTCCCAGGGTAGAAAGGGCGCCTTAATAGGCGAAGGGGGTGTCCAGGTGCAAAAGCTTTTCAAGGCCCCTCTTTTCATAGAGCATCATAAGAGGTATCTTACTCGGGGGAGGTGTGTGATCTGGTTCTTCCTGGAAGGTCAAAACTTTCAAAATCCAGAGGATTGTAGGGAAAGAACTTCTGTATTTCTGGATAGGCGTCATCAAAGACAGGAGCTGACCTCTTCGCTTTCACAGTCTTCTCAGTAATCATTTTCACAGTGAAAGGGTTCCTGAGTCTTCGCTGGCTTTTCTGTAGCTCTGTTGACAGTTTTCAAAGCCTTTTTGCCAGCCTGAGGTAAGACTTTTGGAGAGCTGAATATTTTGCCAATGCGTAGGGTTGAAAGCTGCGATTTCTTGCGATTTCCCCTCTAAGGCTTTGATGCCAGAGTCCTGCTTCAGTTCATCCTTAGGAGCCACTGGGGGTGCCTGGACCCTCTGAATCAGAGTTGTTTTTTTTTTTTTTAATTATTATTATTATTATTATTATTATTATTATTTATTCAACTGTGCGCATGTGCGTGTGTATGTGCACGCGTGTGTGTCTGTGTGTGTGTGTGTCTGTGTATGTAGAACCACGGACGAATTCGCAAACCACCATGGACGCCTCCACCTCCTTCTGCCCCGGGATTCACAGGCTCCGCCCTACCAGGACCAGAAGCGCAGGCCGCCCCCGCTTCCGCCTGGCGTCTATACGTGGGATCTGGGATCCGAACTCGGGACCTTCCGCCTGCAAGGCGGAGGCTTAACCCCTGAGCCACCTCTCCAGCCCTTTTTTTTTTTTTTTAATGTAACATCCACAATCACTTAACTTGTGACCCTAGCAGATTTCTAAAGTTGTGAGTTTTCTTCATTTGTTAAGCATTTGATGATAACTCTCTTATAGGGTTGTTTTAGTAATTAAATGAGTTAACATGTAAAATATTAGAAGAGTGCATAGCACACAGCACTCTGAAAGAAAAACTGCTTTTATCATACCCATATTTATCTCATTTTTTCAGTGTGTGTGGTGCCTGTGCTTGTGTGTGTACATGTGAAGGGCAGAAGCCATGATCCCTGTTACCCTCTATCTTTTCTCCGTACTTTTTAAGACAGGGTCTCACTGAACCTAGAGCTTTCCATTTCAGCTGGACCTGCAAGACTCCAGGGTCTCCCTGTCTTCGTGCTCTCCAGCATTGGGGCTGCAGACGTGTGGTGCCACATCTAGGGGTGTGGTGCCACATCTAGGGGTGTGGTGCCACATCTAGGGGTGTGGTGCTGGGGATCCAAACTCAGGTCCCTATGCTTGTGCAGCAGTCACCCTCCTCATTGCGCCTCCTCCCCAGCCCCTGGTGTCATCTTTTTGACAGCAACTTGGTGAAATCTCATTGACCTAGTTTTGTAAATGGGGAGTAAGCAATGCTCACAAGGAGTTCAAGGTTATGTAGATTAGGCTGCATTCCTGGTTTGGTTCCTTATTAAGTCTATATACTTTGCCTTTATTTTGCTTTGCTTCTCAAAACAGATAACTTGGATATTCAGCCAGTGAGGTATGTCTGTTAAAAGTAAAAAAGGTTTATCCTTGCTAGACTGGAGTTTGGGACACAGGAATAGGAAGAGATATTAGTCACAGCAAATAGAACTTGGATAAATACATTTTGAAACATCTTTTTGGGACAAACAGTGCTGGGTTTTGAATTGAGGGTCTTGTACATGGTAGACCAATACTTTTACCACCGAGTTGTATACTCTGCCTATGTATACTGTATATTTACAGAATAAAAACGGTAACTTTTTCTGCTTGGGAACAAGGTTGAAGTCTAGTAATTAGGCTTTCTGGACTGGTTCAGTGCTGAGGATCTAGTGTAAAATGAAATCAGAATCGCCTGTGGAGCCAGGAGTACATTGATGCTGCGAGTGTCTTTGAAGTAGTTATAGCTGCAGGAGGATCTCTGCAGAGACTTAGTAAGTGGATTGATTGGTTGCTTCAGTTTACCAGTCACATGTAAACATCATCCCATGATCCTGAACCTGCTGGACCCTGATGGTTAGTGGAGTCTATGTACCACTGAACTTAGGGTTTAGATGCCTTTTGCAATACTGAGTTTCATTTGTGTCCTCATGGTTTAACGCCTCTGGATTCCTGACTTTGGTTTTATTTTAAGCTTTTAAAATTTGTCTGACCCTCGCTTGAGAATTCATCTTGAGTTACCTTGTATTTAGATAATAAAAAAAAATAAGGATCTGTTATTTGTATGTAATTCCTGTTACCTTGAAAAAAATTTTGCCTGACCTTCCAAATCCTATTATTCCACATTGCTTACTGCTTCACATTACTGGTTTGGCACTTACTTCTTTCCTTTCTTTAGGTTAGATTGTTTTACTTAAGAAAGTAATATCTATATGTAGTTTTAATGGCTAAGATTTACAATAGGAGACAATTATTGCATTATCCAATAGCAGCATTCTTCAGTTCTCTCAGAAATGGAAAGTCTTTCAGCATAAAGTCACAATGGAAGTGAGCTCTATCCTTAGACCTAGTCAAGTGTTTCAGTACTTGAACTACTTTAAAAATATTTTTATTAATTTATTTTAGTGTGTGTGTGTGTATGTTTGTGTGTGTATCAAAGGGTGACTTCGAAAATCATCTTGGACTGCTTCTCTCTCCTTCCTTTTTGCTTTGTTCTGGGATTTCCCAGGCTGTGCCTCCAGGGCCAGAGGGTGCAGACCTTTGCCATTTTTGCCATGCTATTTTTTACATGGGACCTGGGATCTGAACTTGGGACCTTCTGCTTGTCAGTGAAAATCTTAACCCTCCCTCTCCACCCCTCGCTCCCTCCTTCCTTCCTTGGTTATTGGTTCTAGTATTGAACTAAATAATACTCCTCAGTTCATGTTTACTCTGCCCATTGTGTGTTGCTAGAGAAGGAACCAGGAGCCTGCAATGCCAGCTTTCTGCTGTTGAGCCACACTTGGTTCATAGTTTATGTTGGTTATCTAAGTCTTTTCTTGTTTGGTGAAAAATATTTTATTTTATTTTATTTTTTTATTTTAACATTTTTTATTATTATTTCCGCTCATACAAACTTAATAGGGGGCTGGAGAGGTGGCTCAGGGGTTAAGCCTCCGCCTTGCAGGCGGAAGGTCCTGAGTTCGGATCCCAGATCCCATGTATAGACGCCAGGTGGAAGCGGGGGCGGCCTGCGCTTCTGGTCCTGGTAGGGCGGAGCCTGTGAATCCCGGGGCAGAAGGAGGTGGAGGCGTCCATGGTGGTTCGCAGATTCGTCCGTGGTTCTACACACACACACAGACACACACACGCCCGCGCACACACACACACACACACACACACGCACATGTGCACAATTGAATAAATAATAATAATAAAAATATTTTAAAAAAAAAGTTTTAAAACTTAATAGGTTCACCGGTTCCCTCTCTTCCTCCTCTTCCCCCCGACCCCCCTGTATTTGAAAAATATTTTATTTATGAGAGGAAAAAATGAAAACGAGAAGGCAAAGGAGAAGAAGACAGATGTGTACATGTATGGAGGTCAGAGGACAACTTTTGAAAGTTATTTCTCCTTCTAATATGTGACACCCTCATTCGTTTCTTTCTCTTTCCTCTTCTTTGTCCTGCTAGTCCTTGAACAGCATTGATAGTTGTCATCTTTTGGTAGATACTTATTTTAAAAGCAACCAAAGCATTGTTAAAGAACTAAAAGCTTAAGAGACAAGTTGAGTTGAACTGGCTGCAGTGAGATTTGTCCTTACCCGACTTGCATAATGACTGACATACCAGCATGCCCCATAGACTGTCAAAGAACTCAAGAGAGATGAAAACATACAGTGGAAACCTTGAAGACTAAAGGTGGATGAGTGAAGGGAAATGCCCGTATCAGTGGGGTGGCCCAAGGAGGGGCCACTTGGTATACCACAGAGGCCTGAACTCCCACAAGAGTAGACAATCCAGAGGGAATCCTGGGGTCCACAGAAGTGGCCAGGCAGGAGGGTGGGAGGGAGTGAGATGGACTGATAAAGGGAAAGGAGAGGGATGGGAGGGAGGGGGAAGGGAGGGAAGCAGGGTTAAGTACTTAATTTGCTTGTAAAATTAGAAAGAAAAAAAAGATACAGGAAAAGGGATTTTTGAGATACTTTTACATCCACTGACAGAAGTCCAGATTCTTTAGCTCTCTCAATAGTTTTCAATTTTTCTTCAATAAATGAAAATTCTTCCTACAAAAAAAAAGGATGAAATAAATGTTATTGGAGAGACAGAGAGAGAGAGAGAGAGAGAGAGAAAGAAAGAGAGAGAAATTGAAAGAACTTTCCCCATAACTATTTCTGGGGACTTGCTATCTTACCATTTCTATGGATATTTTAGAATATATATTACAAACAGTGGTTCCTTATTCATGATTATTATCAAGAAATTAAAATGGAGCTGATGTCTCACCTGCATTTAAACTTGGTAACTTGAGTTCAATCCCCAAATCCACATGGTGGCAGGAGGGAAGTGAACTTTTAAAGTGTCCATGTGTATGCTATGGCATGGGTGTTCTCTCACAAATAACTAAATGAAATATGAGAACAGCTGAAGTGAAGAGATGGTTCAGGGGTTAAATCTCTGCCTCAAAAGCAGAAGGACCTGAGTTCAGATCCCACATAGAAATGCCAGCTGGAAATGGTGGCAGCCTGCACTTAGCCCTGGAAGGCTGAGACTGGGAAAGCCCTGAGCAAAGCAGAAAGGAGGTCGAAGCAATCCAGGATGATTCCTGAAGTCACCCCTGGGTCTCCACAGGGACACACAGCGCCCTCTGATATACACATAGAGACACACATGGGGGAGAGAGAAATAAAACAACTGAAGTTGAAGGCGGATATGATAGTTCATGCCTGTAAATGTGAGGCAGGAGGATTGCTGTGAGTGTAAGGTTAGCTTGAGCTACTATCCTTCTTTCCCCAAGGATTTTGATACATTGATATTTAATTCTTAGATCCCATTACATTTGGCCAGTTGTCTTAAAGTTTTTGCTTGTTTGTCTGTGGTGCTGGATATTATATGCAAGGTCTTGTAACAAGCCCTCATTCTGTCATTGCTTCACTTCTACCACCTCCCTTTCCTTCCCCAGTAAGGTTTCTCCATATAGCCTGTGCTGGCCTTGAACTTGATTCTCCCACCTCACCTCTGAGTATTAGCGTTTTAGGAGCGTGCTGCTGTGTTGTTTTATTACAGTGATGCAAATAGTATCATTTGATTCTAGTTTAATATTTCATAAAATATTACCATATGGTTTAAATCTATGTTATACTCTATTTTTCATTTGTGCATGTGTGTGTGTGTCTGTTTGTGTATGTGTCACAGTGTACATGTGAAGATCGGGACAACTTTTGTAGATTTGTTATCTCCTACCTTTTAAGTCAGTTTTCTTTCTTCTGCTGTGTAGCATATGCCAGACTAGCTGACCCACGAGGTTCTAACTGATTCTACTGTCTCTGTCTCCCATCTTGTCAAAGGAGTACTGGGATTACAGATGCAAGCTACTATATTTTGCTTTTTTTTTTTTTTTAATGTAGGTTCTGGGACTGAAACTTAGGTTGTCAGATTTGCGCCTGCTAGACTTTCTCCCTGGCCTATAATGTGAAGCCATATTCTAGAATAGTGGTTATATGTTTGGTGGTATGTAAATTCCACCATATCAAGACAGGCGAAGTTAAAATTAATTTCACAGAATAGGAGATAATGTTATTTCAGGGAAAACTCCAGGTAAATGCTTGATCTAAATCCTATCTGAATTTGGATTCAGTTTGTTGCCACCTGGTGGCAGTGATCTCCTTCAGCATAAATGTTAATGGGGACAGAGCTGGTTGGCTGAGACTTGGGTATTGGCAGCAATTTCTTTCGAGGTTTGTTGATGCCAAATTCTTTGGCACAGTCCTGGAAGATTGGCCAGGAGTATATTGAAAATGAAATAGGTCTTTCTCTACCTCTTGCTTTCTAAGACATGTTTTGTTTCCAGGTCTTGCCTTTTTGTGAGGGTTGGAGTGAATGGTGGGTATATGTAACGTTCAGTTAATAATGTTTATTTTTTTCTTCAAAATTTGGAGATGGGACCAGGTTTGGTGGCTCATATCTATAACCCCAGTATTTGGGAGGCTGAGGTAAGAGAACCACTGTGTGTCAGCCTGGGCTAGATGAGACTTTGACTCAAAAAACCAAGACAAAGAAACAAGGACAGGGATATAACTCCAGGAAAAACATTTGTCTGACATGTGCAAGACCCAAGAGCCAATTCCCAGCATCACATATACCAAAGTATTTTCTACTTTTCTTCAAATTAACATATATAAGTGAAAAAGTAAGATTAGTTTTTGTTTTTTTTTTTTGACAACTATTTATTTATTTATTTATTTATTGCGTGTCTGTGTATATTTATTTATTGTGTGTCTGTGTATGGAAGGGCACTAGGTATGTTTGGAGATACAAAGATAACTTCAGGAATTATCTAGGATGACTTTACCTTATTTTTTATTTTCCTCTGGGCTTTCCCAGGCTTTGACTTCCAAGGTGGGAAGTTCAGGCTGTTGCCATTTCTGTGTGGCATTTTTACTTGGGACCTGGGATCTGAACTAAGGATCTTCTGCATGTGAGACAGAGTCTTAACTCCTGAGTCATCTCTCCAGCCAAAGATGCTTTTTTTTTTAAGTGTGTGTGTGTGTGTGTGTGTGTGTGTGTGTGTGTGTGTGTGTGTGTCAGAGGGCACTGTGGAGGCCCAAGGGTAACTTTGGGAATCATCTTGGATTGCTTCTAGCTCCTTTTTACTTGGCTCTGGAATTTCCCAGACTCCACTTTCCAGAACTAGAAGTGCAGGCCACTGCCATTTCTGCCTGGAATTTTTACATGGAATCCAGGATTTGAACTCAGGTCTTCTGCTTGCAAGGCAGAGTCTTTGGTCTTTTTGTTTTTCGGTACTGGGCATCCAACTGAGAGCTTCACATTCTTAGGCAAGTACTCTGCCATGATCCATATCCTCCCTTCCATACTTCTTCCCCTCTCCTCTCCTCCCTTCTTCCTTTCTGCCCTTCTCCCTTCCCTCCTTTCTGATGTGCACATGCTTACTTGTGCATGTGTGCACGTGTGTGCACCTGTGCGAATGTGGAGATCAGAAGTATGTTCTTTCCTTCTACCATGTAGGCTCCAAGGATCAAACCCAAATTGTAAGGCTTGTGCAGCAAGCACTTTTACCCCTATTTATTGAGTCATCTGGCTGCTCTGTCCCCCGTGTTTTGACAGGTTTCTTCTGGCGTGGTACTCAAGATCTGTATGCTTCAGCCTCCCAAGCGCTGGATCTGCAGGCACACACTAACATTCCTACTGACACCCATGGTTTGCCTTTTTTGTTTGAGTTCTGTTATGTATTCCCACCATTTTCACACACTCTGCATTTATCCACTTACAAACATTTTTTCATTGTTGTTACTGTTATTGTTTTGTTTTGTTCTGAGAGGGAGATCTTCTGTGTAACCCAGGTAGCCTCATTTATGATTCTACTGCCTGAACCTTCTGAGTGCTAGAGTGATAGCCATGTATAATTGGTTCCAACCAAGTATCTCAGTTTTTAAAATTAGGCGAGATGGCAAATGCTTGCAATCTGCCTGTAATTCTGACATTCGGGATTGTGGAGGTAGGAAGATAGAGTTCAAGGCCAGCCCTAGGCTACAGAGGCCCTGTCAAAAACAGTAACAATAATAAGAAAATTCTCAGCTCCTTCCTTCTTCTTTCACATTCTTCCTATCTGCTCCAGGACAGGATCTTGATATATAGCCAGGTTAGTCTCCAGCTGTCCCAGACTACCAAGTACTGAATTGTGTACTGTGCCACTGTTGTACTAGGTTCTGGCACTAATGTTTCTAGTTTGAATTTACAGTTTCTTAGTCTGGACAAACTGTTCTTTGTTGTAATAGAATGCTAGATTTTATAGATTATTTCTGGAAAAAATAGCAACTGATTCTTCTTTTTTAATCCTCACTTTTAAAAATTTCAGCATTGGTAGCTCATTTCATTTGTAGTCTGAAAAGTCTAATTATTTTCTACTAAATTTATACTTGCGGGGCTGGAGAGGTGGCTCAGGGGTTAAGCTTCTGCCTTGCAGGCAGAAGGTCCCGAGTTCGGATCCCAGATCCCACGTATAGACGCCAGGCGGAAGCGGGGGCGGCCTGCGCTTCTGGTCCTGGTAGGGCGGAGCCTGTGAATCCCCGGGCAGAAGGAGGTGGAGGTGTCCATGGTGGTTCCCGATTCGTCTGTGGTTCTACACACACACACACACACAATTGAATAAATAATAATAATAAAAAAATTTAAACTTATACTTGGTTTTAGGTTTCATATGTCAAAATTGACTCCTTTTACTCCCACCCTTGTTCTTGAGATTGTACCCAGGGCCTCACAAATGTAGGAGAGTGCTCTACCACTGAATTGTGCTCCCAGCCCTTCCTTCTCTCCTCTCTTATATAGTGTTTCGCTATGTAGGCCTAACTGGCTTTGAACCCTAGATCTTCATGTCCTTATCTCCAAGTACTGTAACTACAGATGTCTGTAAGCACACCTAACTTCTTTTTGTTTTCAAGACGGGCTTGCCAAGTAGTCCAGGCCAGAATTAGAATTAAACTTCAAATCCTCCTGCTTCAGCTCCCTAATGCTAAGATACGTCACTGTGCCTAAAAAGTGTGACTTTTACCTGTAGTAGAATATAGTGCCATTTAATAATGGCTGAACCTTAAGTAAAAGTGTTCTTTTGTTTCTTACCTAAAAGTTAGGTATCATTGAGTCATGTTTTCTTTCTTTCTTTTTTTTTTAATTTATTCAAGTGTGTGTGTGTGTGTGTGTGTGTGTGTGTGTGTGTGTGTGTGTGTGTGTAGAACCATAGGCGAATTCGGGAACCACCATGGACCGCCTCCACCTCCTTGTTTACTCTGCCCTGGGATTCACAGGCTCTGCCCTACCAGGACCAGAAACGCAGGCCGCCCCCGCTTTCGCCCGCAGTCTATACGTAGGGTCTAGGATCCGAACTCAGGATCTTCTGCCTGCAAGGCAGAGGCTTAATCCCTAAGCCACCTCTTCAGCCCCCGAGTCATGTTTTCTTATAAGGCCAAGATATTAGCTTTGTTTTGTACTCATTTAGCACCCTCTCCCAAGTCAAAGAATAATTGCAGACAGGAAAATTTAGCATAATGGGCCGGGTTTGGTAGCACGGGTAGAGCACAAGGCTGTGGATCATTGCCAGATCTTTGTATTTGCCTGTAGGGTTCCCCTCACCACCCAAAGAAGAAATATGAACGTATCTATTCTAGCAGATGAGATACTTTCACATAGTAAACAGTATTGAGTGATAAAAGTCGTGTCTTCAGGTATCTTGAAAATCCTTCCAGGAACTTAGATACTTTAGGGCGGCTTTGCCATTACCACAAGATGCTTCTCCTCACTTTCCTGGCCGGGTCTTACGTTTACATTCTAAGCAGGATTTAAAGTTTGAAGCTGGTCTCAGCCTCAAACATAGAAAGAGACAACCTTGACTTGTGTTCGTGCTGCCTTGTCAGTGCATCAGTGCAGCTGCATGGAGCTACTCGGTGCGTAGGGATCCACCAGCCTGAACCCTATTTTACAGTAAACTTGAATTTTTTTGTCATTTATTGGCTGCCTGTATCCAAGAAATGCTGAAAACACAACACTGTATGCTCCTGAGTATCACTTACTTAACTTTTTTGATCCTATAGCTAACTAATGCAACTGCGGCTCATTACTGTTACCTGGTGTGGTTAGAGAATATGGTACTGCACATTACTACTTGAGAAAAGATCAAAATTTAAAATTTGAAGTATGGCAGTTTCTTTTCCCACACTATGCTAGTTTAAAAATTATAAACAGGGCTGGAGAGATGGCTCAGGAATTAGGACTCTGCCTCACAATCAGATTCCAGGTCCCATGTAAAAACTCCAAGCAGAAAGCGGAAACCATGGTGGCCTGCACTTCTGACCCTGGTGGGCAGAGCTTGGGAAATCCCAATGGGAAGCAAAAAGGAGGTAGAAGCAATCCAGAATTATTCCTCTACAGGGACATGTAGTGTTATCTGATACACACACACACACACACACACACACACACACACACACGCAAAATAAATAACTAACTTAAAGATGGGAAGTTCCACCAGTAGAAAAGTCATTCCACCCAAGGCAGGATTGCTGCATCCAGGACTTGACTTTATAATACCTACATAATTAATGACTGACATACCAATATGTCTCCATAGACTAGTGAGGATCTCAGGAGAGACAATTGCATTCAGTGGAATCTTTGAGGGCTAGGGCCAGATGGGTAAAGAGGAGTGTCCCTGAGAAGGGGCCACTTGGTATGCCACAGAGGCTTAAACCCCCAGTAGAGCAGACATGGTGGAAAGAGAGAACTGACGACCTGGAAGTTGTACTCTGGCCTCTCCTCAAGTGCCATGGCATAGATGCTAGTGTTCTCTCTCTCTCTCTCTCTCTCTCTCTCTCTTTCTCTTTCTCTCCCCCCCCCATTCTCTTTTCTCCCTGCCTTCCTTCTCTTTCTGTCCTTCTTTCCCTCCCTCTCAAACAAACAAATAACCAAATGTTTAGGAAATAAACTTTTCTGGCAGGCCAAGTATTAATTCAAGTCTCTTTTTCTTCTGGCTTCTCAGTCTTCAGTGTGATTTTGTATTGTGTTGTTTCTCCTTTGATTCTGAGAGGCTCACCTCTGACTTTGCAGTGTGAAATTTGCCTGCTTGGAATTTACTAAATAAAGTCTGGGCTTAAAATCTTGCCTCTGACTTCCAAGTGCTGAAATTACAGGCATGTGTCACCACATCAGTTCCCTAACATCTTGTTTTCTTTGTATTTAAAAAGTCATTTTCCTATTTGTGGTATGTGCACATGTTGTCGTGTGTCATAGTGCTCATGTGGAGCTAAAGGGACCTATTTGAGTGATGAGAAAGAACATAAATGTATGTGGGCTGAGGTGATGGCTCACACACAAGTCTGACAGCACAAATTTGGATCCCTAGAATGTACATAAATGCCAGATATTGTAGTACAAGGATCTGTAATCCTGGTGTTCCTATAGGAAATGAGGGGTTGAATTTTCCGAAGCCAGTGACTTAGCCAGGCCTGGCTTAAAAAACAAGGTTGAAAGGTTGTCCTCTGACCTCCACTTAGATGCCAGCACCCTACACATGATACACTCATAGTCACTATGTTTTCTTTTAGGAACTTTGTGATTTTAGTTATATACTCATGAGACAAGACTTAAGGTTTTTTTTTTTTTTTTTTTTTTAAACAGTTCTGGTATTATTTCTTTAAAAACTGTTATTTCTTTGAAAGCTGTCCTTTCCCCCACTGAACTGAAGTGTTGCTTTTATTATAAATTAGCAGACCTTATAATGTGAGTCTGCCTAGTTGAATACTCTTAGGCTAAGAGATGTCTCAAGGATTAAGATTCTGCAGCACAAGCAGAAGGTGCTGAGTTCAAATTTCAGATCTCACCAGATGCAAATGGTGGCAGCCTGAACAGCTGTCCCTAGAAGGTGGAGCCTGGTTGAAAATCCCAGAGAAAAGCAAAAAGGAGATAGAGCAATCCATGATGATTCCCGAAACCATCCTTGAGACTCCACAGGGATACACAGTGCCCTGTCACTCACACACACACACAGTCTCTCTCTCTTTGTCTCTCTCTCTCTCTCTTCCTTTCATCTTATTCACCTGCCCAGGGCCTAGTCCCATCCACCATTAGACAGTCCTCCTGCAGGCTTGCTCAGGGCTAAACTACTAATTTCTCACAACTATGTCCAGGGCTCAAGCCTTGTTTTGCTAAGTTGGCACTAATGTCTAACTATAATAGTTCCTTTGTTCTACCGTTATTTACATCGGGTCAAGAACCAAACTAAAGTTATTGGACTTGCCCAGTAAGCACTTTTACCCACTGAGGCGTCTCCCCAGCCTTTTACCTTATTTTTTGAAACAGAATCTCTCCCTGCATCTGGAATTCATAAATTTGGCTAGACTGACTGATCAGCAAACCCCAGGAATCATGTCTCTGCTGGACCACTATTGTGCCTGACTTTTTACGTAGCTAGAAATCTGAACTCTCGTCCTCATGCTTGTGTGCTAGGAAGTTTACTGACTCCTCCCCAGACCTCCCGATGCTTAGTATTGTGTGGTATTTGAAAATCAAGTTCAGGATTTTGTGCATGTTAGACAGTTACTATGCCAATTGAGCTACATCCCCAGTCCCTATTCCTCATGTGTACACACACACACACACACACACACACACACACAAATAATATTGAAAATTGTGTTATCTTAATTTTTTCTAAGTATTTGTTGATAAAATATAGTTTTCTTGTTTATTGTAATTTTTAATTTTTTTTATTTACTCTGTGTGTGTGTGTGTGTGTGTGTGTGTGTGTCAGAGGAGATTGTGTATCCCTGTGGAGGCTCAAGGGTAGCTTCAGAATCACCCTGGATTGCTTCTTCCCTGCCTTTTGCTTTGTTCTGGGATTTTCCCAGGCTTCCGCCTTCCAGGACTACTGTATGCCTCCATTTCTGCTCAATGTTGTTTTTTTTGTTTTTTTTTTATTCAAATGTGTATATATGCGTGTGTGCGTGTGTGTGTGTGTGTGTGTATGTGTGTGTAGAACCACTGACGAATTCGGGAACCGCCATGGACGCCTCCACCTCCTCCTTGTTTACTCTGCCTGGGGATTCACAGGCTCCGCCCTACCAGGACCAGAAACACAGGCCGCCCCCACTTCTACCCGACGTCTATACGTGGGGTCTAGGATCCGAACTCGGGACCTTCCGCCTGCAAGGCAGAGGCTTAACCCCTGAGCCACCTCTCCAGCCTCTGCCCAATGTTTTTATGTGGGACCTGGAATCTGAACTCAGGTCCTTATGCTGTTGAGGCAGACTTAGCGCTTTAGCAGAGTCATCTCTGCAGTTCCACAGCACTTGTTTTTAGAAAGTTTAAGATTATAAATGAAAGTCATCAAAATAAAGTAAAAATTCATCCAAGGTAATCAAAAACTGAATGTCACTTTTAGGAGCATTACTAATCAGATAATAGATCTGGAAGCAAATTTGAGCATTATAAATTAGACTTTTTTTTAATACATTTTTTATTATTTCCGCTCATACAAACTTAATAGGTAGACCAGTTCCCTCCCTCCCTCCTCCTCCCCCCGAACCCTCAGTGCCTCCCCCCCAATTCCCAGAGAGTCCTTTATTGTGTATGCTTAACTCTTCTCTGGGTCTTCCTCTCCGATGACATACAAGGACCCAGTGGCATTTCCCTGAACCCTTTCTCGTGTTCCCTTTAAGCATAGGAACACTACTGTGACTGTCAATCCCTTGCCTCCAAGGATCTTGGTGCCTTTAGCTGATGCTAGACTTTGTGAGGTCAATAGTGTGTTGGACATTGCGCAGGGCATGCAAAGTCCTATTATGTTTGCTTCAGCCCTAACTAGTGTGGAGAATCTTGCAAATCATTGCTCCTCCCATCCTTTTGCTCTTACAATCTTACCGCCCTCTCTTCCGCAAATGTCCCTGAGCTTCAGGATGGGGGGAGATTAGGCTGGCTTAGTTCTATGTGGTTGATATAGAGTCTCTGAAATTCTGGATTGTGGTTTGTTGATTTTCTTTTGCAGTTTTGCTGCTACTGCAATGCCCTTCACTCCATCCTGCTGGGCACTGTATGTCACCCCCTGGTCAGAGACAAAAAGCTGTTAAACTGGAGTCTTGTTATAATAGCACATTCAAGGGTAGATGTAATAAAAGTAGGAAACCTCAGTGAGGGAGGGGTCAGTCACCCATTTGCAAAATGATTACTTTTTATCTGTCAGACTATATGCCCTCCATAAATTAGACTTTTGATGTTAGGATTTTTAATTAATAAATACTAATAATGCGACTTTAAAGCCCTTTTGCACATTTTATTCCAGCACTAAAGAAGAGCTACTCAGTGTGTTCTACACGTACAATTAGTAAATTATTTGTAAGTTTGTATTAGTGGTTGACACTAGTTTTCAGCAAGCTAGAAAGAAAACAAGTCTTGATTGTTTTTGCTCAAAATTTTTGGTGATATGACTGGATGACACCGCAGAAAAATTTCAATGGGTGTGTCTTCAATTCACACTAAGCCCAGGCCCTGATCCAAACAAATGTTCTATATTTGCCATAACTGAGTTATTACCAAATGTAATTGTATTTAGGACTGGCACATTTTTTTTCTTCACCTATTTAAAAATGTATTCGTAAGCAAATTACAGGAATAATGAATAAATTTCATGGTTCATATACAATTGGTGTATTTTTTTTTTTTTTTTTGAAGGAGGGGACTTTTGTAGCCTAGAATGGCCTTGAATTATGTAGCCAAGGATGGCTGGGATCTCACTTCTTCCCAAGTGCTGGGATTAGGATTCTAGGCATGGTCACTGCTGGTTTTCTGCAGCATCGGGGACTGAATCCAGGGCCTCCTGAGTGCTCCCAAGCTCTGCTTAGTGGCGATGCATCCCTAGCCCTGTAACTTTGTGGCAGTGGTTGTTACTTCCCAAATCTCTACATGAAAGTATATAGTGAGATGATAAAATTAACACAGTTTATTGAAGGTTATCAAGATTTTATTCTGACTTGATACAATACTATTTTCATCCGTGAAAAAATATTCAGAAAATGTTTATTTCTTTTGTTGTCATAAGTATATAGTCTATTTAAATCGTATTTTGAGTCATTAAGATTATGAGTGGATGATAGTATTATAATTTATCTTTAAGTTTTTTCTTTTTTACTGCTTTTGGAAAATATTAATGCCCCAAAATACAGTAAATATAACAACTTTTTATTTGATAATTTTTTGCGTGTGTATGACCACATCTATGTAAGCATGTACACATGCATGTATATACATGTGTGGAGGCCCAAAGGTGATGTTGGATGTCTTCTCTGATGACACTCCACTGTTATTAAGGCAGGGTCTTTCAGTTGAGCCTAGGGCCCACCTGTCAGCTAGATGAGCTAGCTGGTTTGTCTTTGGTGATCCCTTTCTTGCTTCCCAAGTGTTGAAATTACTCCTAAAATCTGTCTCCACACCTGCCTCTTGCCTGACTTTTATGTCGGTTCTGAGGATCTGAACTCTGGTCTGCGCCCTGTCTGCAGTTATCTTATCTACTGAGCTATCTCCTCAACTGGTAAAAGGTTTTCCTTTTTAAAAATTTTTTAAAATTCATTTATTTTGTGTGTGTGTGTGTGTGTGTGTGTGTGTGTGTGTGTGTGTGTGTGACAGAGGGCACTGTCCCTGTGGAGGCCCAAGGGTGACTTTGGAAATCATCCTGGATTGTTTCTGCCTCCTTGCTTCACTCCAGGATTTTCCAGGCTCTGCCAACCAGGGCCGGAAGTACAGGTCACCACTATCTCCGCCTGGCGTTTTTACATGGGACTTGGGATCCGAATTCAGGACCTTCTGCTTTCGAGACAGAGTCTTAATTCCTGAGCCATCTCTCAGCCCAAAAGGTTTTCTTATTTCTTATTTCCTTTTTTCCTGGAAGCACTGATGATTGAGCCTAAGGCTTGTTGCCTGGTAGGTTCAGGGGCTGTATCCTAGAGTTTCCGCCCAACCCTTATTTGATGATTTAAGAGTATGTACATTGGCTCAGTTTTATTTTTTAAGGTCTTTAGCATTTTTTATGTGATCCTCACAGTAAGTGTATGTCAGTGTTTTGTTTGTTTGTCTAAAAACAAAATTGAGGGCTGGAGAGATGGCTCAGGAGTTAAGACTCTGTCTCACAAGCAGAAGATCCTAAGTTCAGATCCTGGATCCTTTGTAAAAACTCCAAGCAGAAATGACAACAATTTCACTTTACATCCTGGAAGGTGTAGCTTGGAAAAGAAACCAGAGCAAAGCAAAGAGGAGGTAGCGCAATCCAGGGCCGCCACAGGGACACACAGTGTCCTCTCTCTCTCTCTCTCTCTCTCTCTCTCTCTCTCAGGGACACACATGTCCTCCGTCCCCTTCTCTCTCTCTTCTCCTCTCTCTCCTATCTCTCTCTCACCCTCTCCTCTCCCCTCTTCTCGCTCGATCCGGCCTCTCGGCTCTCTCTCCCTCGCTCCTCAGGGAAAGAAAAAAAATAAGTAAAGTCCTCTCGTTTCTCTCTCTCGCCCTCTTCTCTCTCCTCTCTCTCTCGCACCCTCGCCTCATTCGTGTCAGGAGGCGTGCTCGGTCTCCTAGGGTCTCAGGCCTCTCTTCGTACAAATCCCTTCGTCGTCCTTTCTCTCTCCGCGACCAGTCTCCTCCGTGTCTCTCTCTCTTCCGCGGGACTTCGTTGGTCTCTCTCGCGGGACTCGCTTGCATGACAATTTCACTTACTCATATTTTCACCTGTCCATCTCTATTCCCTATTGCTTCTACCCCGCATGTCTCAGTCAGGTCTTCTCTCATCCTCTCTCCGAAGTTCAGCTTACGGCGTCATCTTCAACGTCTCTGAATTTCCTCTCCTGCACATATCTCTTCTCTCCTCGCGGGAAGTAGCGGGTCGAAACATGTCTCACGGTCGTCTTAGCTCTCATCTCTCCTGGAGTCCGGTCGATGCGCTCTTCTCTCCTCGTGGCTTCGTACACAACCGTCATCGGGGTTCGTGTGGAGGGAAGGGACGTACTTTTCTTTCCTATCTCGTTCTGGGTCTCTACCTGTTCTCTCGATTCGGATGATGTCTCGTCCATGCGATGGTGGCGTCTCGTATCATTGCGGTGATCGTCTCTGTCGGTAAGGTCTCCCATTGGGATTGACGTAGGGGCCAGATGGACGTTATCGAGCGCGGGGTGACGAAGAGTGGGGTGGGTAGTGGCCCTGCCTAGAGGCCGGGCTCTCAGTCGCTTCTCATCCGGTCGATGGCCGTTGTTCGTCTGCCGCTTCTGGTTCACAGGTCAGAGGGGTCGGGGGGTGTGCGATCTTCAATAGAGCTCCGCTCTCCGCCTCTGAGTTCTCTTGGACATTCTTCGTCATGCTCTCGTCGCTTCTCTCTTCATCTCTCCCCCACACACACCCCCCCCCCATCTACTAATAACACTAAAAAAGTTAAATGAAACCATCAAGTAAGGATTCAAACATAGGCCTGTGGGGTTCAGCTCCTATTCGTGACAGCAGCAGAACATAAGTAACCTAGTTATCCTAAGATGAGAAAATCATTAAACCAAGGCTCATAGGCCGCTGAGATGGCTCAGTGGATTAAGTTGCCTGCAGGCAAACCAAGTAACCTCAGTTTGATCCCTGCAGTCCACATGGTGAAAGGAGGGAATAGACTTCCAAAACTTGTCCTTTGACTTCCCTGTGCACGCTCTGTATATAGTGCATGCTTTTTCTTTCTTTCTTGTACTCCATATCCATTCTCTCTCTCTCTCTTTCTCTCTCTCTCTCTCTCTGTCTCTCTCTCTCCCCTCCCAAATAAATAAGATAAAAAATATTTCAAGCACACATGATTCATATCGGGTGGTGCATATCTATACTCCCAGTACTCAGTAGGACAAGGCTGGAGAATTACACATTTGAGACCATCCTGGCTACATAACTACAATCCTGTCTCAACAAAAAGGTCCATCTTAAAAAAAAAAAAAAAAAAGGCTTGTCTATATGTGTATAATCAAATGTGACGTTACTACTGACATACACATGTACATGTATACAAACACAGAATATCTTATTTATTTAAAGATAAATTTGGTTGTCTTCCTTGTACAGGGGTCATGCCACTCTGCTCTGTATCATTCCGATTTCGTGTGTGTGCTGCTGGAAGGAGCACTTAATTTGAGCAGGGTCTTGTATATTCTTGAACTTACATGTAGCTGAGAGTAACCTTTGAACGCCTGATCTTCCTGTCTCTACCTCCCAAATGCTGAGATTTCAAGTCTATACTAGAACACCAAAGTGTCATGTAGCCCAGGTAGGAAATGTTCATGAGATGATAAAGGTGAAAAAGCAGATTATGAAATAGAGTATTTTTAATGCTTACTTATTGGAGAGAGGGGAAGAAGAAGGCACATGCATGCATGTGTAGCACATGGTGGAGTCCAAAGGGCAATGTTTGGAAATCAGTTTTCTCCTTCCACCATGTGCTCACTCTTCTGGGGATTGAATGAACACAGGCCACCCGGTTCTCCAGCAGGCACCTTACCTACCGAGCATCTCGTCAATGTCCTTTCTTTGTAAAATTTTTTCTTTCTTTCTTTCTTTCTTTCTTTCTTTCTTTCTTTCTTTCTTTCTCTTTCTTCTTTTTCTTTTCTTTCTTTCTTTCTTTTCTTTTCTTTCTTCTTTTTCTTTCTTTCTTATCTTTCTTTCTTTCCTTCTTTTCTTTCTCTGTTCTTTGCTTCTTCTTTTCTTTCTTTCTTTCTTTTTCTTTTTCTTTCTTCTTCTTTCTTTCTTCTTTCTTTCTTTCTTCTCTTCTGTTCTTTTCTTCTTTGTCTTTTCTTTCCTTCTTTCTTCTCTTCTTTCTTTCTTTCTTATTCTTTCTTTCTTTCTTTCTTTCTTTCTTTTTCTTATTCTTTGTTCTTTGCTTTGTCTGGGTTCTTTTATCTCTTCGGATGTCTTTTTCTATTATTTCTTTCTTATTCTTCTTTTCTTGGGCCTTATCGTTTCTAATTTCTTTTCTTTCTTGTCTCTTTTTTAGTATCTTTTTCCTTTTCTTTCTAGTCTTTCGTTTCGTCTTAATGTCTTTCGTTCTTTCTTTCTTTCTTTTGCAATGCTTTTATCGGTCATATCTAGTCTGCCATTCAACCTCTCTACTACTTCCCTTCCTTATTATTTTTAAAACATTTTTTATTGATTTTATAAATAAAGGAAGTTCATTTTGTGTGTGTGTGTGTGTGTATTGTATCAGAGGGAACTTGGGTGTTTTTTGTGGAGCCCAGGAGGACTTTGGGAACATCCTGTCTTGCTTCTAAAACTCCTATACCCATATCTCTTGCCTTCTTCTACCCTGCTTTCTGCTTTGTGCTTTGGGGAGTTACCAGGCTCCCCCCACCAAGACCGCAAATTCAATCACCCCACCACAATAAATTCCCGTCCCCCCCACCCCAGTCCCACCGTCTTTCTCCCCATCCCCCCTTTCCCATTAGTCTCGTAAGCTTACCCGCCCCAGAAGGGGCAATGGTCTCCGAGGCGCAGCCCTCCCCCATGTTTTCCCCAGCCCCACACCCCCGAATAAGTCGGTCCTCCCGGCTCCGGGCGAGAGGAGAGTGCCCTCCCCCGGTAGATCGCCCCCAAGAACTTGAACGGTGGTCCCTCCCCAAGGCTTATCGGAACGACCGGGTGGAGCTGTGAAGACTTGGCGCGCTGGGTAGGGATGTCATTGGGATCCCCTTTCCATTCCAGCCAACCTGTTGTTTTTACCTAGGACCTGGGATCTGAATTCAGAACCTTCTGCTTGTGGGATAGAGTCTTAACTCCTGAGCCTCTCTCCAGGCCCCCATCAATTTGTTTTTAAGATAAGCTTTTTTGGGGGTAAAGACTTGAGGATGCATTTAAAAAGACATCACTGAAAGGAAACTACATCAGTATACCAATTCTATTCTTTCTGGATGAGGAGATAATGTTTAAATGATGTGAATTAAAAGAATAATGCTTTTGTTTTATATCCTTTTCTAGAAGGCCACATTATTATTATCATTATTGTTGCTCTAGAAATAATAAGGTAGGCTGGAGAGATGGCTCAGGGGTTAAGATTCTGGCTTGCCAGCAGAAGGTCCTGAGTTTGTATCCCAGGTCCCATGTAAAAATACCAGGCTGAAATGGTGGAAGCCCACACTTCTGGCCCTGGTGGGAGGAGCCTGGGAAATACCAGAGAGAAGAAAGAAGGAGATAGAAGCAATCCAGGATGATTCCCAAAGTCACCCTTGTTCCTCCACAGGGACACACAGTACCCTCTGATACAAACACACACACACACACACACACACACACACACACACACACACTAAATAAAAAAATAAGTCAGAGAATTAGCTCAATAGTAGAGTGTCTGATATGTAAAAGGCTCTCCTTTTATTGCACTTGAAAAAATTAGCAGCACAATATTGGTCACAATTATCTTTCTAATTTTAACTCCTGTGAGTTAAAATTATAGTTGTTGTTTTGTGAATTTTAGTGATTTAACAAAGATATATCAGTACTTAAAGAGATGCTAAAAGAGCATGCTAATAACTCTGATACTACAGAATGATTTACTTTATTCTCAGTAGTCTGCTCTATAGAACAGATTTGTTTGTTTAGAGTACAATAAGGTAAATTATTAGGTGGATTAGCAACTTGTCTCATTTATTAGCATGTGTTTCTTTTTCTTTCCAGGCACATATTAAATTTCCTATTGATTACCCATATTCACCACCTACCTTCAGATTCTTGACCAAAATGTGGCATCCCAACATTTATGAGGTAAGAGATACCCATCATAAATTTCTCTGGGGATTTATTTTCCAGATTAATTCTTTAAAAATATTTTGGGGCTAAAAATAAATTTCACTGATGGAGCACTTGACCAATATGTTCAAGGCCCTGAGTTTTGTTCCAGCACCAAAAAAAAAAAGTAGTCTGATGGGCTGGAGAGTGTAGTCTAATCATAGAGCATGTGTTAGTGCACCAAGGATTTGAGTTCAATTCCTAATACTCCATAATCAACCCCCAAATAGCCTATATGTTGTAGTATATATGTTTTACTATAATCACAAAAATGTATTCATATTTTTTTCATTTTTATTTAACATTCTTTGGTTTAATTATTTAAAATGGAGGGTCATCTTATAATATCCAATGTGTATATGTATATATTCTAGTTAAAGATTAAGGCTTTAACTCTTTGCAGCTCATTAGTAAGATTAATGCACATGTCTTAACATATACATTTTTATTTAATAAACCGTTAAATTTATTTGTGTGCCTATCCTCTAACTTCACAGCAAGGGTCACCCGTTGATATGATCAGAGATTCAGCTTTTTGGGGGGATTTATCCTACTACATTTGGACTGGACTCCTTTGAGGAGTTGCTGCTGAGCATTTGAGAGCCTCTTTTGGAATAAATCCAAGGTGAGGTTCTTCTACTGGACAAGTCAATGTGCCTGCAGGAAGCATTTCTCAAACTGTTGATTGAAGCATACTTAGCTGTGGGCTAAATCATGATAATGCTGAAATGATCTACTAGCACAATGGAGAGAACTTTTGTTTTCCAGAGTTTGTTTTTTATATGAGACAGGGTCTGCTAGTCTTTTTCAGTCCTCCTGTTTCAGCCTCCCATATCTGGGATGTCAGACAGCAGGTCACAGTTGCTTTTTCAAATGGGACAGACTGGTGCTGAAAAGGGGATGAGGGATTTTCTCCCAAGAAGTTATCTCCTACGATATTTTCTTTTCAGTTTTAACATAATCGTAATAAAGATCAGTGAATATACTAATTTTTAATTTTTTATTTATATATTTGAGATGGGGAGGAAGGGAGAAGGTGCACACAGGCAGAAGACTGGAAGTTAGGACATAAATATGCTAATTTTTAATTCACTGACTCAGCATTCACAGGTGTTTTGTCTATCTTGCAACATCAATACTGCAACATCGGAGGGAAGGGAGAAGGCAAAGCAGGAAGGGCAGCAAAGAAATAGGAAATATAAACCAAAAAAAAA